>PVLD010017699.1:0-41125 GCA_004027595.1 Dinomys branickii
ATAAAAAAAAAAAAAAAAAAAAAAAAAAAAAAGAATACTAAATCCAAGTACTACTTCTGGAGATCTCAGCTGACTGCAAGTAGCATCAATAGTAGATTTTTAAGGTTGTATACTGATAGCAGATATTAATGCTGAACTTTGATCTCTTCCGTTAAACCTCTGTCTTTCCACTTTGCTGCCCAGGCTGGGTATAGTTTATCACAGAAATGTTGAGTGGATAGACCATATTCTTTTCATTTATGTGAATAAGTAGTTCAGATTCATTTTTGTGTTTTCTTTAACATTTTTATTCTTTAAAAAAATCTTTATAAAGGTCAGAATATTTAAACATGCCTATAATGGAGCAATGTAATCAACATGAAATCTGTGGAAACGTTCAGCAAGAACTACCTGATTATCAAGGCAAAGGTAAATTACTGTTGATATTGACTTGAGAGGGAATATATGTTATCATTACTTCAGATTGACAAGTAATTTTGAAAAACCAACATCTACAATTGTTGTGGCCCTTAACTTAGTAATATATTTCTCTTGGGTTAGTAAGCCAATTTCAAGTTCTTGGGTTTGTTATTTCAGATGGTTTTGCTATGTGTGTCATAGCTTTGTTAATAAATTTCTTTCCTACATAGAGTTGATTATTTTAATTTAAAGATAATATGAGGAAGAGTTGAGCAAAAAAGTCATCCTTGGGCAACAGAATAGTAAAAAACAGTTATAATTTTCATATGTCTTTAGAATTATATAAAATAATTTTATGTTCATAAAATTAGTCCCATTTTACAAAATAGCTGTGTAACCTGGGTAAGTCATTTAACCTCTTTGGACCTTAATATTATCTTTGAAATGAAGAGATTTAAATGGGTGGCCATTAATATCTCTTCAGTTCTTGCATCTGTGATTCTTATAATTTGTGTAATAATTGTAATAATATGAGAATGTAACCTAAGTTGAGGGATATAGCTGATCTATAATGCAGATTTGCTTTTTACTTTTGTCTTTCATTAAATTAATGCATAATTTATATAAATTCCTTAATACTATGTCTGTTTTATCATTACTCTGCATCGTGGTATTAATAGCATTGTTATTAATACCAGTATGTTAAAATGATTCTGAAATAATTTTGGCCAGTGAGTTGTTTGTTCAGGTAGCTGTATATAGAAGAAAATGAAATGGCAAGACATGATAAGCTTAGAGTTTTCTGAAAATAATTTTATGTGTGGTATTGACTTCTGTTGCCACTCTTTTCTTTGTTACTGTCAATTTATGCTTTCTTTAGACATTAAGGTCTTAGAGAGCTCCAGATGTATCTCAGTGGTACGGCATTTGCCAGCTTTCCCTACCAATACCAAAAGTCTACCACCTCTTAATGATACCATGGCAGCCCTTAGGCCCAATATGAGATCAAGAAAGTCTGCCAATCTAGTCTGGAGAATCAGAGTATTTATCCAACTTGTTCAAAGAATGAATTTATTATAAAAATAGGAGGTTTAAAATTGTCAGCCCTCTTATTTTTATCTCCTCTCAACCTATAGCTGTCTAACTTATTTCTTCTTTATGTTACTGTTTTATTCCCTGCCCTTCTCTATACAGAATTTATCCTTCCCTCTGCTTGCTTTCATGTTGTATCTCTATAATTTTTATAACTTTCTTTCCTACCCACTATCCCAAATCTAATTTACATTATGATTGTTAATATTATGATAGGAAAAACCCCATCTAGATTCTTTACCCCCAGTAATAACTCTATTCTGGGGCCATTTTATTTATTGTATTTTATGAAAGAGCCAGATAGTACAGATGGAGAGAAACAGTCTGTCTAGGTCCAAGTCGTAGTTCTGCCATTTAGTGTAACCCCTCATAGTATACTTAGCTACTTTGTCTCAATTCCCTTGTCCAATTAAATTTTAGAAATATTAGAATTAACTGAGTTTATATGTATATCGGCATGGCAGCTGATACTGTGACCAATCAGCTGAGTGTAAGAGCTTGGGTGAAGTGTAATTCTTTGGGTGTAATAGCCGGAGCTTTGAATGCCAGCAGCTGTCAGATTTTAGCATAACTAGCCCTCCACTACTCCGTAGCCTCCTGAGCCAGCAGCTGATGGCAACCTTTGGGAGCTCTTCCAGGGACCAAGATAGCAGCCTCTGCAATTCTGCATCGCCATCATCCTCTGCTGCTAGCCTCCTTCAGCATTGTCAGCCCCAGTGGCCTATGGTTTTATCAGGTCTTAGTATACCAGGTCAGCCTGTGGTATTAGAGATAGAAATCATGAATAGATAAAAAAAAAACCATCTGAAAGGGGCTTTATTAGGATTTATACTATAGCATAAGGAGGAAGAATGTACAAACCAATCTATAAAGGGTACAGGGCAGTCATTTATATAGGAGGAAAAAGGCTAGCTTGTGCATATGCATGAGACTGTGTTTAGGCAGGGGTAGGAGAGGTGCTCCTTACAGACTTGCCTGAGGATGGCTCCAGAGAGTGGGGCCATCCAGAGACTTCAGGGGAGAGTTATCTAGATGAACCTTCAAATGAGACTTGTTACAACAAAATCAAATGCCTCCCACAGAAGTTGTATTGTGTTTTATGTAGCCATGGCTGGCTACAGAGCATTTGGGGCAGCTATGGAATAAAGAAAATAAATTATAAGTACATTTTGGATCATGTTGAGCCCTTCTGTCCTCTCTCCTTAGTATTAACCATTTACCATCCCAATTATTTAAATACAGGATGACCAAAAATTGCATTTTGGGTTAATTTTCATAAGATAACATAAAAATAATATAATAATTTGGTAATATAATTTGATAATAATTTTATCAAATTTATTTAATAATTTTTCTGGACATGTATATATATATATATCTTAAAACATTTAACACCTGCCCAAGTGACACTTGAGATAGTCAGTATATAAACAAATGTGCTGCCCAAGTGACGCTTGGTGAAATCTGTTAGGTGGTTAATAGTAGTGAATGGGTATGTTTGTTCTCCTGTTCACACATTATCTTCATTGGCAAAACATATTTTAAATGTATTCCAATGCAGCTTTTGATAATATTTTAAAATGTGGCAATTTCATCATCTATATTCCTATTTCAAGAAGGGAAGAAAAATGTTAAAAATTCTAGAAGAAATGTTGACATAAAATTTAAATTGAAAGGGACCTTTGTGCAATGTCTCATTTTACAGTGTAAGAAGCCAAGACTCCGAGAAATTAAACAGCTTGCCCAAAATCACATATCTAATTAATTGCAGAGCCTGAAAAAGATTCCATACCTCCCTATTCCCAATCTAATGCCATTTCTAGAAAACAAAATTACTTTTAGTTGCCATTGGAGAATTGAAATTCTTCAACTTTCCTCCATGCCCCTGTACCTCCATTCCAACTCATATTTCTCTGCCACTGCACCCTTCCTTAACCCTCACATAAAATGAAAAGTCTAAGCATACATCTGCATTTAATCTTGGCTAGATACGGGCACTCAGATGATCTCTCATGTCTCTGGCTTTCTCTCAGTGTGTTTCTTCCCAGTTTCCCATTCAGTTATGTCACATTAGTAATTTGAAGTCAGTTACAGTGGCATATTTTGACTGTTGGAATCAGTAAACACTGCCTGTCAGAACTTGTTTTATTTATTGTTTAAATTTAAGAGACATATTAAACATTAGAGTGCATTGTACTTATAGCCATTATCATTGTAAATAACACACAAAAGAATCAAGGGGATATTTTTCCAATATAGTTTGAAAACTACTATTTAGTTCAGCAAAGATGCTACATTGAAGTCCCCACAAGCAACTTTGATGTTTTCTTTCATCTTACTTGTTCAAGTCAACAAAGATGTCAAATAACATTCATGTGAGCACTATAGTCATTTGTCAATTGCGGTGATAGTTTGGCTACAGACAGAAGAGTGGTGAAGCAATGAAATCATTCAGTACAAATCATGTAGCTATATAGAATTTATAATTAAGCAAGCTACATATGTTATTACTCATAAACTATGCAGTATAATCCTTTATATCAGTAAGATTGATAATATACATGTATAGATTTATGCATACATTTTTTGAAAGGCAGTTACAAATATTGTTCAGTGTATCATTATGCAAAACTATATAAGTAAAGACATTTAGTCACCATAACAAATTTTTGAAGTTGGTACTATTGTTATTCTCATTTTGCAGGGAGATAATGAGGCTTAGGGACTTTGAATTACTTATCTAAAATTATATAGCTAATTAACAAAACAGGTGAAACTTTCACTCAGATAGTCTGGCTCTAAATCCAGGTTATGAACAATGGTAACACTGAAAACATTTTACCAGAAGAAAAATAAGCCTAGATTTCAGAAAAATATATTTCATAACAACATTCAAAATCAACTGGTAAGAAGGTGGACGAGCAAGACCATTTTAGAAGCTACTGTAATTTAATCTTGGAATAGAGTTATTTTAATACATGAATTAAGAGAAAAAAATTCTTAAAATCCATTGAAAATTAAATTTAGTGTAACTCTAAGTCCATTTGATATAATAAATACACACAATATGTACTTAAAATGCTTGACACAGAGCTTTTGAAAAGTATTACTCAAGACCTCTGCTTAGTAGTTGAAAGATATGTTTGATATATCAACATAAAATGATGCTTGTGGTTTTAAAAGTACCTATTCTTTTTTATATGTACATATAACAGATTTTTCTAGATGGAACTATTCTACAACTTCAAATGAGAAAGCTCCTCAAACAGTGGTGTTCAACAGAAATTTTAATGTACATGGAAAACAAAATTTGACAGATGCAGATAAAAGCTACTCTTCATTTTCAGAAGTTTTGAATGTGAACTTTGAATTGGGAGATGAAGTTTGGGATGATTTTGATGATGAAAACTTAATAGAAGTTAGTAGCTTTTCAACTGATACTAAGAAGACAAAGGCATCAGGTAGAATTATGTTTTAGCATGAAGTAATTTCATTTGAAATTCTTTGACTATTTTTTATTTTGGCTCCTAGAAGTAATTTTCTTTGCCTTTTTATAAGTGCTTGTTTAATTAGATTTGTTTCATTAAGACTATAATTTTTAAGACAACTGAAAATGTGATCCTCTGCAAAGAACATTTTCTCAAGGGCAGAGATCAAGGTTATTTCATGATGATGATAGAGCAAATCAGCTTTTTCTATGTTTTGCTCCTCTGTCTTGTGAAGAGTCTATACAAATTCAGACCACTGAACTGTCTCTCACAAAGCAAGCTATCCTGCTCTCCATTCTACCACACATGGTTTACTAATATTTGTGAAGGATAAAAACATTTGATTTTTTAAAAGTATTCAGGTGCTTCAAAAGAAAATAACTTTATTTCCAGTCAAAATATTGACTTTTCTGGTATAAATAAAGGATTTGTTTCTTCTGTAGTAGAAACTACTTTTAAATCATATACAAACCAGAAGTAATGAGACCTAGTTCTTTGAGTTACAGGCAATTTCACTTCATATCACTAAAACAAAAATTGAAAATCTGGTTATTTGACAACACATGGTGATACTCCACCCTGTGAGGGCTGACAGAAGAAACCAGTTCCTCAGCCTTCTCTGTGCAGACTCCTACTCCCTCCGTTATTATACTTTTGTTGCTTCTTAATATACCTCACTTTGTGCTCTTGAAAAGTTCTTTTCAAGGGAAGCAGCTAGAAGTTGAAATATTGTTTTAGGGCCCTAAGAATTACCTAAAAGAGCTATTGCTTTTCTCAGACAAGTTAGGATTTGAATATGACTACCTTCACAAAATTGGCCTGGAAAACTCTCAGGATGTTGGATCATTAGGCATAGTTTCCTTTATCGCTGGACAACCACTGATCCATATCTCATGATTAAATATCATTCTGCACTACTAGTTAATAGGCAACTGATTGTGGAGGTGGCCTAATCCTTTGAAGGTATAGCCTTGTCACCGGGAAGATCAGCTCAATAAATGCTATTTTCTCTCCATATTTATAGCACCTTAAATATGCAGACCTTTGAAAATACTGAATGAATTTCAACTTGATCATGTGCCTGACTTAAAAAAGAATTAAGTCCATAATGATGGACTAAAAAGCTAACCTGTGTGATTTATAGTTTTATTCTCTTAGCTTTCTCTAAGCAAATTATTCTCTCTAAGCAAATTAAATTTGATTATTATGCATTCCTTTTTTAACCTGATCATATCTGTTGGAGAGATTCTTGTAGAATGTATGAGTGCCTCATTCAGCTGTTTCCTGACATTTTATTTCAACATGTTATCTCTTTATGTAGGATTTGGAAACACTTTAAGGTCAAGTACCAGGGGAAGTAAATTACCCCTCCAAGAGTCAAAGAGCAAATTCCAAAGAGAAATGTCGAACAGGCAAGTTTTTGAACTTTAGTTTGTAATTCTTACAAATTTGTATACTTTTGAAACATAATTGGACATAGTGATCAAGTCATTAGATATCAGAAGCTATAAGATGTTACCAACCTGAACCCTCTTAACCTTAGAGATAACATGTCTTGAAGTGCTGTTGTCAAACCACCTGCAACAAAACCACCTAAGGGTTGCATATTAAAAATGCACATTCCTGGGCCCACCTAATCCCACTGAATTGTAGTCTCTGGGACGAGAGCCATGTTTGAATCTCTCAGACCATTCAATAGCTTTTTAAAATATAGTCCTAAAAATTGTCATTTTATCATTTCCATTCATTGGTTCTAACTTCAAGTCTGATAGAATAGACAGATAATCAAAAAAGTAGAGCAACGTTGTGAGTGTAGAGAAGCAAAAATTAGGTAAATCACAAGTGGGAAAACAACCAAGCACAAGAACAATTTTCAGTGTAACACCTTTTAAACACTACAAATAATTTTAGAAGTTTAGAATTGACCAACAGAAGATAAATAGGTTTAAAAATAGATCCAAACGAGAAGCCTCTAACAAATTGCTGTTAAAATTTCCGCCGGGGAAGGCCTGCAGGGGCCAGGGATCTGGGGCAGAAAGTAGCCTGCTTTTCCTTTCATATCCTTTCAAAACTTTTTAATTCCTTGTCATATATGTATAATATTAATCCAAAATAAAAAGATCTGGTTCCATCTGTATATGTGCCTCTCTCCTACTTCCACCCACTACTCATGTGCTGGTTACATTTGAACCTTTAAATGTCATTTTAAATTCTCACCCCTTCAGAAATGCATTGATGGTCGTCTTTTTAAAATGAGTTTATGCCCCTACACTGTGATTTCCTATGACATTACTAGTTATTTCCTTCTATAAGTTCAGAATCTACAATTATGTAAATATTTATTTTTATTCACTGTCTGTTCCTCTACTAGGTAGAAACTCCCTAAGGGTTTGTTTACCATTTTATATCCAGCTACTAGAATAATACATAACATAAGGTAGTAAATAATAAATGTGTTTTAATTGATGGATTTAATTCAGAGGTTTGAGGTTTGAGTAAATTCTCATATACAGTTACATGTAAGGCGATAACTAGAGGTTGGAAGGGGGTTCGGGGGAGGGGACAGCAGAGGATTGGGGTGGGACCTGACCGAGGCATCGGGGTGAGCTAGGGTCCCCGGCTCTGTCTGGAGGAATCAAGGCTGCGACTGGCTGGGCCCTGGGGGGATGGACCTACCAGCCCTCTCAGTTCCTGGCCACACGTGCCCTGAACGAGGCCGCCCTATGCGCCGCGTCTGGATAGTGTCCCCACTGTCGCAGGGTGGGCCACTGGCCACTGGCCCCCACCTCTGTTAGCGGCCAACTCTTCTTGCCCGGTGCCAGCGCCCGGCGCGGTCCGCCTCTGGCCCGCACCCCGCACCCCGCACGGGCAGCGCCCGCCTGGGTAGAGATGGGCCCGTGGGAAAGAGGACTGCGACCCCAGCCCAGAGCCCCTGAGCACCGCACCGCGTGTGGTGAGAGGTGGTGTGTAGTGGGCTCCATGGCCTTTCAGGAGAACTGCTTTTCTATTCCGAGGAAGATCTTATACTCAATTGATAAAGTGGGAGAAATGTGGAATACCTTCAAATACAGATGTGAGAATCTTTTCAGTCATGAGGGAGCAAGTCGTAGTGAAAATGTGGACATGAACTCCAATAGGTGTTTGTCCGTCAAAGAGAAAAATACCAGTGTGTGAGACTTGGCTCCTTAGCAGCAAAGCAATTCCTTAAGAGAAAATGTTGCCTTACAAAGCTAGACTTAAGTCCTTCAAAGGATTCTTCAAGGAGAAACCAAAACTGTGCTACCGAAATCCCTCAAATTGCTGAAATTAGCATGGAGAAAAATAGTAATTCATGTGTCACCCAGAAGCAATGTGCAAAGGGATTGCTATTCTCGATGTGCCCCATGCCGTGGAAAGAAAAAGCATTCCTGTTCCCCAAAGACCCAGAATTCTTTGGATACCGATAAAAAGTTTGGTAGAACTCGAAGTGGACTACAGAGGTGAGAGGTACTGCCGACTGGCTCAGCACACGAAACGGACCTCATTTCCAGCAGAGCCCTTGGGAGCCGCTCTCTGCGACAGAGGCTGCAGTATACTGGGACTTGCATTTTCCCGTGAGAACTTACAGCAAGCAATTGAAGCCCCTCTTTTCCAATAAAAGAAAAATACATCTGTCTGAATTAATGCTCAAGAAATGTCCTTTTCCTGCTGGCTCAGATTTAGTCCAAAAAATGGCATTTGATTAAACAGCATACAGCTCCTGTAAGCCCACATTCAACCTTTGTTGACATATTTGATCCGTCTTTGGTTTCTACAGAAGATGAAGAAAATAGGCTTAGAGAGAGAAGACGGCTTAGTATTGAAGAAGGAGTGGACCCCCTCCCAATGCACAAGTACATACATTTGAAGCAACTGCTCAGGTTAATCCCTTATATAAACTGGGACCAAAGTTAGCTCCTGGGATGATGGAAATGCATGGGGATAGTTCTGCAGTTCCACAAGCTACTTGTGACTCAGGAGAGGACACAACCAGCCTGTGTTTGCAGTCACAGAGGCAGAAGTAGGGCCAGGTGTCTAGAGGCAACCACACCCATGTTAGCAGACAGGGAGCTTGGAAAGTCCACTGCCTTGTGCCAGATTTGCTTCAGATTACAGGGAATCCCTGTTACTGGGGAGCGATGGGTCAATATGAAGCAGAAGCCCTCTGGAAGGGATACTTGAAGGCATATTTTTAATACCTCTTTGTGAGCTGCTGCTGCTACAACAGATCCCTGCATGCTGGACTTAAAACAGTGGAATCACAACTTCAGTTTTGATGTCATGACACATGTATGTTTCACTCTTCCACTGTAACAGGACTTGTAGAACATTATAATGATCCCAGTTCTTGCATGTTTTTTAAACCATCGCTTACTATATCTGTGAATAGGGCTTTTCTTTTTAGCCTGCAGTACATCTGCAGGTGCACTACATAGGATGGGCTCCCTCTGCCAGCAATGTTACAGAATATTTTTTTAAAAAGTATCATTATAAACAAAAGGTTAGGGTTCCCTGGTTGGAACGAGAACCAGTCAAGGCAAAGTAAACTCTTCTGTCCCCAAAGGGCATAAACTAGGCTTGCTTTCGTGTGCAGCAGTACACCTCTCAGAAGCACAGGATCAGTGCTAGGTTTACTCATACAGTCTGTAAGTTTAGTTACTAGTCTGTCAGATGTGATCTGCTGTTATTCAGACAAATATGGTACTTATTGGAATAACAGCTGTTTAGTAAAGCTATGAAAAACACTTGCTGATTGAGCTAACAGTTTGGTTTTTAATGGCTATAGTAATTGAGGCAACTCTGAGGCATTTACTATGAAGAATTCTATCTCTTACTAAAGAAAAAATTATTAATATTGGATGAGTATTCCAATGGTGTAACTAATGTTTGAAATTGTTTTTTCTAATAATTTTTCTATAATCTCCCAAAAGTTAGTGATGTGTGTAGTTATTATAAACCCAAGTTTTGCAAGGCCAAAAAAATTAAAGACTGCCTTCTTTTTAGGAAAAAAATGCAACTTTCTGGCCACCAGGGCACAGGGAAGTTGACCTATGTGTTAATATAGTTTATAGTCAGTCTCCTTTTCTCTTCTTCCAAAGGTACTGTTACATAAACCAGGTTTTCTAAATAGTCATTCTTAAAATTTCAGAATTACACAGGTTGTAGTAGAGTTTTATTTAAAGGTCCTAGGAATTAATATTTTTCAATGAGTGCTTTAACTTAAAGCAGGCATTTGTACACCTGCTGCAATTATAGTCCTGTCTGTTATTTTTTTATTTTGATATGTGCTCTCTAAACATTGTTTCATTAAAACTAGATCCTTTCCTTAGCCAAAAATGAGTTTATGAACCATGAAGAAAATGGAACTAGAAATTTCCCCAACGGGTCAGATAGTAGTAACTACAACAGTTGCAGATGTTGAGATTATTGTTAAACTATAATTAATAATTTGGGTGGCAGTATTTCTGTCTTTGTTATAAACAAAGCTGAATCATTTAAATGTAATTTATAGAACTTCAGTGCAGTTAATTCTTCATGGTTTTGAAGTCTAAATTACAGATTTAAAAGATACTGTACAACCATTATATCTGCAAATAACTTCACTTAGCACATTTTTTCATTTAGGATAGTATGTAATACAACTTGAGTGAGCATTTGGTGAAGTATTACCAAGTTCTCATGTTTGTTTAGTATTGAACTGAATTTTCAGTTCTGTCCTAGACATTTGCACTACAGTAGCTTGATCCATTCTTGTGTCTTTTGTTAATGTGCTCTGTACCACTGGCGAGTGCCCTTAGTTTCCTTACCAGTTGCTACAGAAGGTCATTTTATATCCCTGGCTATCTGCAAGGCTACAAAAGAGAAAGGCTGCATTTGTTTGCCGCACTAACCCTTTGACTGCTAATGTGTGTTTCTGCTTGCTGTGCTTTGTTATGGCTGCTTTTTTGTGTGCTAATAAGGTATGTTTGGTGTTCTCCTTGTTAAAAAAAAAAATAACTAGAGTTATTTATTTATATTAAGACCAGAATAAGGACAGGAGATTGAAAGTGGAATTTAGAAAAGTGAGTAGAATTAAAAAAAGATTTATCGACTTCTGGGTTACGTGTAAGATTTGAAGTAAGTCTACAGTAAGCTGTTGAAAATTTATTTCTACAGTCCTTTAAAATTTTATAGTCCCTTAATTCTTCATGGAAAATTTGTAGTTTGGTCTAAAGAAAGGAAATATATCAAATTCTCCATGAGAATAAGCAACAGAGGATCGTTTTTATAACAAATATGAGGAACTTTAATCGTATTCTCACAGAATCACTATTAATGTAAATTGTAATGTTTTGTTTTTCTTATTTGCATGTTTTACAAATCATTAATTTTAATTTTTAGTTTTGCTTCATCACATGAGAAGCCAAATACTTACCTATTGGATTCTTCTGAGGACAAGTTTGGTGCATCCTCCTTGACTCAGTTACCTCAACAAGCTGAAAATACAGATATTGTAAGCAGAAGGATTTCTCTTTCTTTTACCTTTTCCGAGTACTCAAACTTTCATTGATAGCTATTTTTTACATCAAAATATAGGTCCATTCACAAGAAAGAAAACAAGATCTGTCACCAGTGATTGAGAGGTTATACTTTCCTCACTCCAAAAAAAATCCAAAACCTTCAAATTTTATGAAAGTGGATTCTTTTACTAGAAACAGTGACTCTAAAAAGGATACTGATTTCAGGTAAGAACTCTTTAATGCATTTCAGGATTATACTGATGAAAACTTTTTTAAAGAAATTCAGCATTCATTTTCTTTGGTTGATTTTACAGATCAGAACCTGAACACCTTAATAAATAAGGACATTGAAATTATAGACCCCTAATGAGCTAAACTCCTTAAGATGTTTCCCAACATCAAATATCTTAAATTTTTAAAACCTTTATGTTTGATGCTATTAATTTTATAAAGCATTATGTTGGTACTTATTTTTACTGATTTGAACATAGTATATTTATTTATTGTATAAAGTGTAATATCATTTGAGAAATGCAAATGGGATCAGCTAATTATCCAAAAGTTCAAATCATATTTTAACCAACCAATTATTTCACAGCTCAACAGGTTCAATGAAAAAGTCAAATGATATCTATTCAGTGCCCTTGTTTCTGGCCTTTTTTAAAAGGGAAATAATAGCGATTTCTATACCTTTGAAGACTCAGAAGATCAGAGACTTCTTCACATTTTATTAAATGACAGTGTTTTCTAGATATTTCTTTAAAGAAATATCCAACAGACTTGATCCTAACCTTTTATAGTTTATGAAGTCTGTTTTTTCTACCCACAGCTTCATACATGATACATACTGAAGTTGATTCAATACATTAGTGTCACAGCAGTCTTCAAGTTTATTTTTTTAGTCTTATTTATTCTGTATTTTAAAACAAATTATGTAACAAAGTAGTTATTTCTTACTTTCTCTCTCTCTACCCCCAAGTAGGTGTCATCCTGATGATGAAGCTACTGAAATGAAGTCTTTTCTGGGAATATTTGATGATATTTTCTAAAACAAACCAAAATTTTTTTTGAGTAATAAGATGAAATATGAAGAAAAAGTATTCTATAAAAGCAAAATAATCTCAATGAGTCTGTTTATTGTATGGTTCTCATGTATTTTGTTCTACTATTTGCTGTTTTAGTTTTTTAAGACTCCTGTGACTGTTTGAACCTATTGTTATCTAATTTTGAGCACTAATTAAAAACTATTACTCATATAGATAGTTGTCTTCAGTGTTGTAACTTCTAAACATTATGTTGACCTTTACTATAGCAAGATGATACTTTATATTATTTTCCAATATGTTATTATCTAAAACTTTTTGATCCATAAGTAGCATACAGGGCCCCTATGCAATGCTTATTTCTAATATATTTACTATATAGACACCATGTGAATTTGAAGCCCAATTAAGAAGTTTTTAAAAGTATATATATTTTTCAAGCCTTAAAAACCTTAGTGGTAAGAGAAGAGAAACTTCCAGATGATGTTGCTATTGCTAGTAAACATTAATGAGACATCATATGTGTTAAATAAAAGGTTTAGAACAAAACTAAGAGGTATTGTCTCATCTTGAAAAATAAGAACATACAGTTCCTTTATTTTAGTCCTCTTTATAATTGACATATTTCTGCATCTGAGTCAATCGTGTTACAACTTTAAAGTTTCTTAAACACAATTAAAATGGAAAATTGATCTAACTAATGCCTGTTTATCATGCATACATAGACCTCGACACAAAGAAATAACAATTTAATTCAACATGACAGTATGATCTGTTAAGTGAAAAGCCCTATATTTAGTACTTCAAAGGATGAAAACAGTGTTTCTGCTCACATAGAATTTTCTTTACCTTCTTGTGAAGAGTCTACAATACTTACTATGGTACAGGTGTACCTCCAGCATACTGTAGGTTTGGTTCTGAACCACTATGATAAAGCTAATATTGCAATAAAATGAGTCACATGAACTTTTGGTTTCCCACTGAATATAAAAGTTATGTTTATACTATACCGTAGTATATATGTAATAGCATATCTTTATAAAAATATACCTTAATTTTTAAAATGCTAAGAAATGCTACAATCTGAGCTACTGGAAAAATAGCACCAACAAACTTGCTCCATACAGGATTGCTACAAACCTTCAATGTATAATGTAAGGTACAATAAAGCAAAGCACTATAACAGATGTAAAACAGATTATAAAATAAAATAGATTATAAAATATTCTATGTATAAAATATTCTCTATATATAATAGGTTATAAAATATTCTATAATAATAAAATATAGAATATACTAGAGCAGTGTTCTCAGACTTCACAGGAAACTGGAATTCCCTAGAGGGCTGTTTCAAAACACATTGCTACGCACTATAGACACTGTTTCTCATTCAGTAGGTGTGGCATGATCCCAAGAATTTGCATTTCTAACATTCTCGAATGATGCGAATGCTACAGGTATAAAGACCCAGTTTGAGAATTACTGTGATGGAGGTTTATTATGGGAATACACAAAAGAGAAAATATAATCATGGCTGTGGGGGACTAGAAAGCCTTTGTAGAGAAGTTAAAATTTGAGCTGAGCCTTAAAAGATAAACAAGATTTAGTAGAAAAAGACAGAGACAAGATATTCTAGGCAGAAGTAATGGCCTGAGCCAAGGTGCAAGGAGGAAAGTGTCTATTTGGAGAATAATGAGTAGATAAGATTTATAGGTGTTTTAGTTACTTTACCATAACTGGGACAAAATACCCAACACCCACAACTTTAACAAGGAGAGGTTTATTTTGGCTCACAGTTTTTAGAAGTTTTAGTCCGCAGTCAGCTAGCTCCAAGGCAGAAATGGTACCATGAAAGGGCCTAGGCAAAGGACAGCTGCTCATTTTGTGGCAGCTGAGAAGCAGTGCATGAAGGGAGGAGCTGAGAGGGGAGGTGTTTGGGCTACGCCCCCAGTGACTCACCTCTTCTACCAGACCCTACTTCCCAACAGTACATTTAGCTCTGCACCTTTCAGTGGGTCAATCCATTGATGAGTGTGGTGCTGCCGTGATCTAGCCCTCTTCCAAAGCTGCACCTCTACATACGGGAACCTGTGGGAGACATTCTAGACCTAAACAATAGGTCATGTTTATATTAGTCGTGTTCCATGGCTGGTGGAAAACGCTGCCTGCAATTTAAAGCAGCAGAGGTTTACTTGGCTCACAGTTCCAATGGGTTTAGTCCATGGCTGGATCCAAGGCCGAACTGGCATGGTGAGAGAGCATGGCAGAGAAAAGCTGCTTCTCCCACAGCAGCAGGAAGCAGGGAGAGAAGGAGGACTTGGGGACAAGAATGCACCAGTCTGATCTTGCACCAAGTTACCGACCCCCAACCAGGCCACACTTCCTAACAGTATATTCAGCTATATGCACTGATCCATGGATTAATCCACTAATGATTAGTGTCCCCATGACCCAATCACCTTCCAAAACACACGAGACCTTTTCATTTTAAAAAATAAAAACATAACAAAAAACAAGACAAAATCAAAACAACACAAAAACAACGAAAGTGATACATGACCTCAAAACAAAATGATAGGAATTAACAATGGTTGCTACATTACATACTGTTATCTTCAGTGAAGTAGTTGCTCAGTCCACCAGACATAAGGATGTAAGATTGATCAAACAATCAAAGACAGTAACAAGTATTAAAAAGAAATTGGAAATGATGCACAACTTCACCATACAAGGTGGTAGTTCAACAATAGTTCTTATACTGCATATTGTTTTCAGATCAGTCATTCTGATTACCAAATTCAAGCGTGAAAAATTGATCAAAAAAAATTTTTAAGCATTTGACTGTTCCTTTCAATAAACCACAGACATTAGCAATACACCTATTCCAGCTATCCTTATATATACATATAAATTTTGTTTTACATTTAAAAAACCCAAAATAGCAAAAACAAATACATAAACAAAACAGCATAGAGAACAATAAAAATGATACAAAATTTCAAAACAACACACGAGACTTTCAGGGGACAGATGTAAACCATAACAATGTTAGAGATGCCTGAAATATTCTTTAAGGCAAGACCATGGAAGGTTTTAATGAAACTCAAGTCTTATTCAGTAGACTGGTGTTTCTAAAATTTGCTTCATTGTAAAAAAAAAAAAGTATATATGGATAATATATAAATACTAGGACCTCACCTCAGATCTACTAATTCAGAGTCCCCGTGGAGGGTAATAGGAATTCTACAGTTTGAACAATCACTCCTGATGGTTCTTATGATCTGGTCAATTTGGGAAACACTTAATAGATTCATTTTCTTAGTACAAAATGAATGGCAAGACTGGTGAAACCACTGTGGAAATCAGTTTGGAGATTCCTCAGCAAACTAGGTCTAGAGGTCCCATACAACTCAGCTATTCCCCTTCTGGGTATTTTCCCAGAAGATATGAAAACACCGTATCACAGTGATATATGTGTGCCCATGTTTATTGCAGTGCAATTTGTAATAGCTAAATTGCGGAAGCAACCCAAATGTCCATCCACTGAGGAATGGATAAAAAAACTGTGGTATTTTTTTATAATGGAATATTACTCAGCTATAAAGAAAGATAAACTTGAGGCTTTTACATGTAAATGGTCACAACTAGAGACCATACTCATAAGTGAAATAAATCAGACCTCCATGTGTAAGCAACATATTGCCTCACTAGTGTAAGAACCTGAAAGAGTGAATAAAAACTAGGAGATATGATAGACATTGTGAAATGAAAGGAAAATGCTCAAAAGTAAGGGGCAACTGGGGTGTGGGAAAGAAGGGAGAGAAGGGGAAATGATGTATGTATGTATATACAGGATGGCTAACAGTTGTACTACTGTCTTCTATTGCTTTACTGAAAGGAACAGATAATGATTAGTGGTTTGATCGTTATTGCATGTCTCTGTCTATTTTCCTGAGAAACCACTTTGAAGATATCAATAATAATACAAGAACTATAGTTAATTTCCTACCACTTTGTCTGTAACTCTGTATTGTTTGTATTGTTCTTACACTATTTTGTAAATGGTTATCTGTCTGTTAATATGTTTTCTTCCTTTATTCTTAAAATAAAATTAAAAAAATAAAGGCCTATGAGAAGGCCACTTCATTTGCATTACACTGAGTGGCATAAGAACTTGATAGTTAAACTCTTGCCTTTCAACAGCTGTATGCTCACAGGAAAATTTTTTTAACAGAGACCTCCCTTTCACAATGCTTTCTTATGCTTTCAGGCAGATCCACGTCCCTATCTCTATCTCACCAACGCTACAGTATTAGTTGGTACGTGATCACAGTATATAATTCCATTATTATTACCTTAAGTAAAATATAATTTTAAAATACATTTCCTGAAAATTCTATTATAATAGTACATTTTTTGTAGTAATACATTCTAAGGCCAGACAGAAATGATTGTTGAATTATTCCCTTGTCTAAGTTTTGGCAGAATTTACTCTTTAGCAGAATCATACAAAGTCTCTTCGCCATGACTTTTTCTAGAAAGCATCTCATCGGGCACCGTAGGGTCCTACTTTTTCAGCACTCCTAGCCCAGGAGTCACAGATAATATTTACCTATGACATATTAGATAACAGGTGTCTGTATTTAAGAACTTTTCCTTTTGTGGGAAGAGAGAAGCCACCAGTGAGGAAGACCAAGAAAAGTAATCTAATCTTAGAATCATCCTAAGTAAATAACCTATGAATTTCAATCTGTGTTTTGGTTAGTCTATGGGACAAAACAAAACCAGGAAAACCTGACATGTCTTCTCTTCTGTCATTTCACCTCCTGTCTCCATAGTTTAAGGCTTTACTACTCAAAATGTGATCCAAAGGCTAGTAAGGTGAGAAACACCTGGAACCCATTTAAAAGCTCAGCATCTCAGACCTCACTACAGGCCTCTTAGTCAAAATCTGAATTTTAACAAGATTCCCAGATGATTGTGCATATTAAAATACGAGAAGCAGTTATATAAGGTGGAAAGAAAATGAGGTGGTATCAGAATTTTAAGAGAATCTATTCCAGAAGACAAATAGAAGAATAATGAGGATTACTTGGCTTTCTGCACATGTATTTCCTCCTTAAAATATATGATAATATAGCTCTTGTTTAATTGCCTTTCAGTATAGGTTGTTCTCTTCACTGAACTGTGTAAATTATCTTTATAATTCTCATGTATCAACTGGGTGTTTTTTATGTTGCTTGAGGGATATTTAGGCACTCTGTAGAGTTTTGTTTTAATTAACATAATAAGAGCAGATAATTCAAAGAGTAATCTTTGTTTCAATTTGGAAACCTTTCCCTAAATTAACATATACTTTAAAAATTCTATGCACTTCAGAAAAACAAAACAGAAAGCAATGAACAAAACTCTTCCAGTATTCTATTCTGAGTGATTTATAAAAATGTACATAAACCTACACACACAGATACACACATGTACATTGTACCTATAAAAATGTTAGTTACCAAAGAAATTATAATTAAGGTGACATTAGCATTCTACCTAAAGTACCTCTTTATGACAGTGCATGCCTTCTCCCCTTTACAAACTGCATATATAATAATAAAGTCACAATTTTTTTAGTCTCTATATTGATCAGTTTGGAAATTGAAAGATTTTATCAGTTGGAAATTAAAACAACACCCTTCCTACCCTAGCCAGGCTAGAGATTGAACCTAGGGCCTTGCACAGGCAAGGCAAGTCACCTACCACTGAACTACATCCCAACCAAAATGCTTTCAAAATTACTTTTAAAAGCAAAAATAATTGTATCCCAATTTTTAAAATCATTGACTTACAATGATTCTTTAAAAATATATATTTAAAATCATTGACTTACAATGATTTTTTAAAATTATTTTTATTTTTTCTGTTGTTATCTGATATATTTTTAAACAAACGAAATGCAAGAATATAGAACAATGGTAGAAACTTAGAGATTCTGGTTCAAAACATAAATTTACTTAAGGAAGAATTAATCCTCAAAAATATTAAATTATTTGGCTATAGTTTCTTAGCAAACAATTGGTAGAACCCAAACTAAAACCTAGGTTGGTATCATACTTTTGTATTTTAGTTCCTAATATTAAGTGTTATATCTCAGTGCTCATTTTTATAAATATTTTATCTTTTGAGCCTATGTGTAAACTGTACTTCGTTCTGCTCATCTCTTGCTTAAATGTGAGAAGGAATTCTTTTCTAGCTGAGAACTGGAATATAGTAGTTCAGTTTTAAATATGTTACCCATAATTGTTGCTGCATTTACAGTTTTGAAGTACTATTGCAAACACACTGTAGTATATGATATATGTCAATTAGGATGGCTATGCATTATTGTGTGAAAACAGTCAATCTTACTGTGACTTCATTCAATCAATAGTGATTGAACAGCTAACATATGCCCTCATCTCACAAGTCTGTTTTGGAAAAACCTGGTGTATAAGAACCAGCTGCCAATGGAGGAAGTTTCTGAAAGATCCAAAAAAGAAGTAAACAAATCAGGGTCTCACAGAGTGAAATTTATTAGGGACCTGCAAATAGTAATATGTCTTGGGTGGCGGCAAGACAGGAGGATTCCCCGCACACCATGGCAGGAGGAAAGTCTATGCTAAACAAGAAAAAGGTAGACCTGAGCTAACTGGAATGCACCTGGACTTTCTCAAAAACTATGAACATTTCAAACATCAGTTCAGAAACAGTCCTGGCCCAGGTGACTATCTTTAACAGCCTTGTTTATCCTGTAGGATTTGGGGTGCCAAGGTGACCCGACGGGGACAATGATGTTTATAACCAAGATAGCTATAGTCATGTCAATCTGGATACCTCAATGTTCCAGAAAGGTGAACACAGCCAGGTCATATTTCAGGGGGCTCATAGATGATCCATGCAACAACAATTCAAATGTAGTAAAAGAATATAGGCTTTTGAAGTTCTCAAAAACTGTAAAGATAAATATTATCACCATCAAATGCCTCTGATTTGAAGTTTTTCTTAGATTCTACCTAAGATTTGTAGGGTCTGGACTCCTTAAGGAAGTGCTACAAAAAAAGTGAAGCTGCATGTTCTTTTGGATAATGCATTATAAAAAGACAGAAATTGGAGAATAGAATACATTTGAAGGGGAATAAAAGGTCACTAAAGAACAGATGACAGATTATGGAAGAAGAAAAAGAGGCAAGGAAAGGGACTGCAGATGGAGGAATCCTCACCAGCGGCTGAGGATAGGACTGGCTTAGTTACTTTTTTGTTGCTGAGACAATACCCAACACCCACAGTTAAAGGAGGAAAGGTTTATTCAGCTCACAGATTGCAGAGGTTTCAGTCCATAGTTGCCTGGCTCTGAGGCAGGGTGGCGTGGCAGACAGGCATCACAGAGAAGAAACAGCTCATGGTAGGCAGAAGAAGGAAGCAAAGCAAGTAAGGGACCTTAGCAGCTTCTTTCTGCCCCTTTTATACTGCATCCAGGCTACTGGGTACCGACCAATCAGTGAACTGATTTAGTAATCACACACCCTTGATCCCAGCATCACACACTCTACATCCAACCACCCCTGAAAAAGCCCCACCTATGGCTGCAGGAGGCTTTTGGGAGACATCTAGCTACAAACTATATATGGACATAGTAGATGTAATTCATATTTGAGCTGAAAAGATAAAATCAAGCACTTTTTAATAGCATATAAAGTAATTCATATTTTTAAGGGAAAATATTTTAAGTTGGAAGACTACTCATGAAAAGTAAGTACTTACATATATTTAAAAGGCAGTTTTATTATGGGATGGGGAAAACAGACATTTCTTTCCACGTGGGTGTATTTTGCTGTATTAGTCACTATTGTTGATGGTTTTGTTTTTCCATGTTTTTTTCTTTGTTTTTTGTTTTTCCTGTTGCATTCTTTGTTGAGGCAGCTAGCCTATGAAGTCCATATTCCTCAATCGTGAGTTATCAAATATTTTTAAATCTCAAAAGCCGAGATCCAGATTTGAGACAAAAGAGTTCAGAAATACCTGATGTATCAAAAACAATTTTTCCTTAAGACTAAAGATGCAAAAATGAAATCATAGCATAGGAAATTATAAAAAAAAAATTGATGATTTTAAATGGTATGAGAGAGATATAAACCCAGCTGTCTGGTAGGCTCAGGCAGGGAGATCACAAGTTCAAGTCCAGCTGAGCAATTTTAGGGCTTAGTGAGAACTTGTCTCAAAATAAAAACTGGAAAAGGGAATAGGCTCAGAGCAAAGGCCTGTGTTCAATCCCCAGTAACACACACACACACACACACACACACACACACACACACACACACACTACATAAACCCATAAAGTGTGGGAAAATTTTAAAAAGAAAACAAAAAACAAAAAATCTAAAAAGAAAATTTAATACGTAAAAAGTATATTGCCCAGGTAGATGACAGACAGTTGTATAAGGGGCATTTTTAAGAGATGCTTCCATAACCGACTATATTTTGAAGTATTGCATCACAACAAATGGCTCCTTTTCCTTTTAGGGCATGGCTCTCCTCAAAGAATGCATTTAAGCTCATTTTCTACACGCTGCTGCTCTTTTTGAAATTCTTTAATGATTCAGTGTACACCAACACGGGCATTCTCTGTTTAACTTTCCCGTCTGCACTGCCATGCTTCTGTGCTGTTTTAGATATGCAAAAATCCATTCCCTCTGCAGCCGTGCACAGACCACAGATCTGGCAGAAACTGTACCGGTGGTGAAAGAGCAACACCGTTCTTTAGCTTTCTCAGGTAAATGCAGCTGTATCCAGCTTGAAGAAATGCTGGTAAAATATATGCTTGGACAAAAAGACAGGCTCTCACACTATGTACTTCGGGCCAGCCTTAGACTCACCATGTAGCCTGTTGGCCTTGAACTTGTGACAATCCTCCTGCCTCAGCCAGTGCTGGGATTTTAGGTGTGCATCAGCACACCTAGCTACAATTGGTGTATTTTTAAACTAATGTTTTGTCGTTGTTGTATATCTAATTCTGCTCCTAGAATTAGGCTTTCTCCCTCTAAGGAAATTCCCCAAGAGAATTTCAAGGTGTCAATATTTGGGATTTTAATCTGTCGGAATTGAGTGTTTGAGATTATGACCAATATAAGCAGGACAGCCTTGAGTTAACCAAGATTGTTTGCTAACACCCACTGGTATGAAAATTTGAAATAGAACCTAAAACTTAACTTTTTATATTCTTAAGTTTATGGACTAAGGTTTATATTTTAATATTCATAGTGGTAGATCTACAAGGAGTCTCATTTTTTAATATTAGTGGCAAATAATGTCTTCTTCACACTGAATAGAATCTATCAAAACTGTTACAACATGCTAGCTCAATTGGCATAAAAATTCAGCTCTGAGTCTCAGGCAAAAAGATGCTCAATTGATACACACAGGGCCCCCCTCCCCCACAAAGCCTGCCAGCGCCGGTTTGCACTCACCGAGTATGTGCTCTCTGCCAGAACTACCCCTAAGCCCTGTAGAAGTCTTATTTAAATTAATTTTTTCAATAATCCTCCGAGGTGAATTCCTTTACGATGTACATGGTCCATAGTTAAGGCGGCTAAATAAGTTGTCAAAAGTTGTAAAGCTTTAACTTTCAGGGTTTAAAACTTCTTAGCAAAATGAGTATGTTATTTTGCTGTCATTCTGAAGTGAATAAAATGCTGACTACATTTTTAAAGTTACATTGCGTTGTCCAAAAATTGGGGTTTTTTTTTCTTATCTTTAGACATTTTTGGCTGGAGAACCTAAGACAAATTCAAGATGTCTCATAGCCAAGGTTAAATCCTACAGTTTTGGCTTCTAGTTTAACTCCAGTTTCCCAAGAAGCAAAATATCTATGACCTCCTTCTGAGCACCATGTGGGCCTCTCCCCACCACAAGCTAGCTATCGATATTAGTGAGCACCATTCTTCCAACTGGCCCTGAACCCTCAGATGACTATTTTGGTTTTTTCATTTTCACATTTAAACTTCTGTACTGCAATTGTTTTCTGACCTGCCTCTAGGGCCCTGAAGTCTGTATGTCTGTCTTTCTTAAGTCAGTGACTTCATTCTGAAGCCAAATATTTTGGACAGTGGAGGGCAAAAAGAAACTTCTATTTTCAACAAGATAGTGAGCTTCCTTCATGGTGTCTGCTAGTGCTGTGCCCTGAAGCTTCTCTGCTGTCGTCAGAGAAAACTAGCCTGATAGGAAAGAGAAGAAATACAATTCTGTAACCTTAGTCATAGTACGGCAGTAATCTCTGCTTTGAAATATGACTCTCAATTTGGCATTTTTCCTTCTAACATGCAGTTTTCCTTCTGACATACAGTTATACTTTTTAAACCTCATCTCATCTAGGAATATGATATTGTTTTGAAGAAAAATTTAAAAGTTAAACATAAATCTTTACTGAGGATATTTGGCAGCTATTTCATGAAAGCTATGAGTGAATAAAGTTACTCTTAAAGTTCTATTTTTAATGCTTAAATTAAAGTTTAAAGAAAGGAAAGGGATTAGCAGTTATTATTAGATTTTTATTTTAAAAATTATGAACTTTCAATATATAAATTTTCAGTCTTTCCCAATAGGCTTTATTGCTATCTGTCTTTTCATATTCTTCTGCTGTCCATCAACTGTTTCCTAGTCTTCTGGGATTTTCCTTAATTTCTATTTGCATTTCAATATCATATTTCTTTTATTTTAAATGATATTAGTTTCATTTTTAATATATAGTGAGAACACACAGTAATAAGTTCATATCAC
The DNA here is from genome assembly GCA_004027595.1 of Dinomys branickii. Lineage (NCBI taxonomy): Eukaryota > Metazoa > Chordata > Mammalia > Rodentia > Dinomyidae > Dinomys > Dinomys branickii. Next base: position 23,347 of record PVLD010017699.1, read on the forward strand.
TACTTTCTACTTTCAAAATAACTTTGTCTTTTGAAATTTTTGTCTCCTAAAATAAGTCAAGCATTTTAGAGTTTATGTAAGAAATATTCACTTTTCTCTTTGAATGTTCTATATCTATAAAAGTTTCATGTATCTAAACACTTTATAATGTAGCGGTTCTTAGTAAAGCACAATGTCTGGTGTAATAGATACTTTTCCATTTGGATAATTCCACTGATAAAATTATGTATAAACATTTATAACATTATGCATTCTCGTATTAGAAGAAATATTTTCTTTCTCTTCTTTCTTTATAATTAAAATAACTTTAATGAATTTTTTCTGATTATGAAAGCAGCAAATGCTTATTCTTACAGTTTACATACCTCTAATATGAAAAAAACCTTCAACAGTTCTGTACAATACACTAGATGTACACATAACAATACAGATCTAGAAACATAAAACTAGGTAGAAAAAGTAGGAAACAGGATATTATACTAAGTAAATTTGAAATACCTGTATGAAAAACATAAAATATATTTTGTAACTGTGTTACTAAGTGCTCTAGGGGAATAAAATCACTTACAATTATACCTGAAATTAACCATCACAGTAGGAGTACATACAAGCTACAAGATTTACATAAAACACATCAGAACAGTTATCAGTGCATATGTGTTTGCACAGGGGGTGACGGGTTGGGTGATCAACAGGGAAATGGGAATTAAAGAGAACAAAAGAAAAATTTTCAGATAATACAGAAATTTTCAGAGAAGTTAAAATCATCCTCAATCCTGTTATGTGGTGATAGTCACAGTTAACATGTTTTGGTATGTACTAGTGATGACATACACACTTATACACAAACACACATGCACAACCTTCTTAAAGAGGGACTTACAACCTTTTAAAAATCTTGTTTTTTTTTTTTTGCAATACCAGGGTTCAAACTTAGGACCTTCTGCTTGCCAGGCAGGTGCTTACTCCACTGAGCTATAATCCCAGCCCATTAAAAATCTTTAATAATATAATATAGATGTATTTATATACACAATCATTTTTGTGACATACCTTCATGAATGTGTATAATTTATTTAATGTATATATTTAGGTTATTTTCAGTTTTTTGTTATAACCAATGTTGTCATGAGCATAGTTTTATTTTTTTGTTTTGAGACAGGGTCTCACTGCGTAGTTCAGGCCAGCCTTGAGTTCACTCTGTAACCCAGGCTGGCCCCTAACTGGCAGTGATCCTCTTGCCTCAGCCTCCCTAGTGCTGGGATGACAAGTGTGGGCCTCCACACTCGGTTGCTGTAAGCATTCTTACAGATATAACTTTACTTATTTTACCTTCTGCTCAAAATACACATTTAAATCTTCAAAACAAATGGTCAAATTGCTCTCCAGAAATTCATCATCTTTACATTCCCAATATGAAACTTTGATTCCTACAAGGTTTCAGAAACCTAAAATGCTTGTACAGAAAACTCAATAAAAATTCCCTCCATATCCCAGGCCAATCTAAATGTCCAGCTCTCAGCCATCAAGTAAATCTACTGAGTCCTTTCTGTTCAGTTTTATGTTAGATAAAAGACTATGAAACATATTAATGCCAGTGCACAACTGACAATTTAGTGTTGCCTTCATCCGATGTGTACATCGGAGATTGAGAGAAAGCAGGATGCGCCAGGACTGTGACCTGTTCTGTCTCAGTGCGTTCACTTTGGAATGCATCACTTCCTTTGCTCTGTGTTTTGTATATACATCAAAACCCTAAGGTTTTTTAATTAAAGCCTTTAATTACTAATAGTAGAAGCTGTGTTCTGAGTAAGTGTGAGTTTTCTATTTTTCAACCTTATTCCTAAAGTGTGTATTAATTTCTGACTCTGTGGGTAACCTTATGCCCTAAGTTAATGAGCTGAACGGATTTTCAAACACCCCAACCAAATGAGACAACAGTGCCAATGCCCCAGCTGGTGGGGTCCAGCAGGCGGGGTGAGCCAAACTGCCGTGCCAGTCAGACCTGGGCTCTGTCCGCACTCATGCCCTGCAGGGCCTGGGAACAGTCACATAATTCCTCCCCCTTTCCTCAACTAGTACTTGGGAATGGGGATATCTATTTGGCTGTATCTCTAGTATCCAGGACAAATATTTCAACAAACATTTATCAGTAGGTTAGCTCGAGGTAATAATCAGGAGTGATGAATGTGAAACGCCTAGACCCCAGCAAGCACTCGTTACGTGGTACCCACGGTCATTATTAAGATAAAACGAGTGATGAATGTAGGGAAAAACATGGCTACATTTTTGGTTCAGGCTGGGGGTGGGGGATGATTGCCACTGGACATTAAGTCCAAGTCAGCATGATTTTGGTGTGAGCACACTTCGTTGGTCTCGGCGTAAATAACTGATATAACCAATATGGATGTGAGCCAGAGTAAGGAACTTATACACCAGGTCGCCACTGGCCTATGGCCACTATTGCGTGTTTTGGTGTAAAAGGAAATGGACAGGAGGGAGCGCAGAGATGAAGCAGCCGAGGACTGCGTTGGGAAGAGCTGGCTGGGGGTAAGGACTGCTGCGAGTGTGCAGTGGCTGGGGGCCGCGAGAGCAGCTAAACAGATGGACTTATCCCTTAAGCAGCTAAATAAAAGATGTTTAACCTGGCTGCTCACCACCCTGCATCTCTTCTTCAGGCTGCCTGAATCTCAAGTGAACCTCCCCAGTGTGAACTGACAAGACAGTGTTGCCAAAGGAGAGAAGCAGATAGCTAAAACTTTCAAATAGTCCTCCTGAAGGTTGGCGGTAGTCTGGGGTTAGGACCTGTGGCCAGTATGAACTGCAAGTGTGGGAATTAGTATTGACAGGTTAGAGAAAAAGGAGGGTGTTCTCCTGAACGAGGCTCGGCTTTCAGGGTTACCAACAGACTCTGATGAGACCGGGCACGTCCAGTGTTGTATGGCCATAGGCCCCAAAAGACGCTGAGTGGAAACTACCCATGTGGCTTTTAACAAGGAATGGATGTGAATAATTAGCTCATCAAGGCAAAGTTCTTAAATTGTATCTACTTAGTATTACTGCTATAGCCAAAACCACATTACAGGAAGCATTGCTAAATGCAAGTTTCCTTAGGGCTACTACATGTATTGAAGATGATAATCTCTTTCCAAGGCACATCTTTATTTAAAGGATATGAGTCAAAGCCATTTGAGTGGTAATTACTATAAAAAACTATTGACCTAATTAATCTAATACAGGTCAATGGCTCAACAGTGCACAAAGAAAGCATCTACAAATGACCAAAAAAAAAAAAAAAAAAAAAAAAAAAAAAAAAAAAAAAAAAAAAAAAAAAAAAGGGAAGAAAAAGAAAGAAACTCCAAAAGGAATTTAAGTGAACACCTTTAAATTTAGTGAGTCAAGATAGATATAGATATTAGATATTAGGTTGCATATAGATATTATATTGCTGGATATTATATGGCTGGAGTAGCTGATCTAGTATAAAAAGAGATAAAAAGGCTAATTCTCTGAGGATACTAAGGAATATTCTGTTCATCACTCAGGGGAATGCACTAATAAATTACATTATAACAATATTGCCTCTCTCCGATAACATAGCATGGAAAGAGGAATTCAACATGACAAGAAGTCAATTTACTATCATATTATTTTGATTCTCTTGGTGATGTGATAAAGTGCATACTGATACTGGCTTTTTATTTGTTTAACTTCAGCTTCTTCAAATGCTAACTTGTCCCATTAGAAGTCTTAACTGCAAAATATAAACTGGGACTAGTAATATCTAGGTCCTATGTCTGAGGGAAGAATGTATAATCCACACTATTGTGGACAAAATAATGACTGCAAAGATGTCCACATTGTAACCTTCAAAGTTCATAACTCTGCTACCTTCCATGGCAAAAGGGACTCCACACCTGTGAATTTATGGATCTTGGGATGAGGAGATTGCCCTGGACAATGGGGAAGGACCAGGGATCACAAGGATGCTCCTTGTCAGGGGAGGAAGGAGGCACAGGAGTCAGAATCATAGAAGATGTGATGGCGGAAACCAAAGTTAGAAAGAAACAGAGAGAGACAGAAACAGAGGCAGAGACACAGAGAGAAAGAGACAAACAGAGACAGAGACAGAGAGCCGTAGTTATTTGCAAACTCCAAAAGGGGGAAGAGCCGCACATCAAGGAGAGGGCACAGCCTTGAATTTCAAAATCAAGCAACCTTAACTTTAGCTCAGGGACACTCACTTTTGGACTTCTGACCTTCAAAACTGTGACATAATAAATATGTATTGGAAGATAGTAAGTTTGTCCTATTTCAAGCTGCTACACTGTGGTAATTAATCTGTTATAACAGCATCTACCTTTGGGCTGATGACACGGGGATACAGTCACACCATGTTAGTTGCATTGAACTGACTTTCTTAAACCATGTCTACAATCAAAGATGGAACTGTTACTACAAACTAGCAAAAAATATCTCGCTTTGCCTTTTACTTATCATGTGCTCACATTGCTCCTATTAATCTTCAGGCTTTTAAAGAAATACTGAGGTGTCCTAAGTATGAGAAAACTATTCCTTTCATGCTTTAATTTCCTTTTCCCAGGTTTTTAAAACCCAAAACAATGTCTTTTCATACATTTGGCCTCTGTTCTGTCCTCAAATGAGACAGATGAGACTGAATCATTGGATGGTTGAGAAGAACGTTTGCAAATCCTTTTGAAGGTAGTTAAGTGTCTTGTGTGACAGTCACAAGCTTTAGATGCTCTCTCGTGTAAATACGGTGCAGCAGCAAGGAACTTCGGCAACTGATCAAAATTTCACGTGGGGCCAAGGAATTCAGCGGTGGCAATATTAACAGCTACTGTCCATGCTGAAGAGCACTCACATCACAGAAAGGGACACACATGTGCCATCCCATTACCTCATATGTGTCTCTATTTTCAAATTAAAGCTAAAGACATGGATTAGCTTTCCCATCATTGGAAAAGAAATACTTTATAATTGTAAAATGAGGAGAGGTTTATTTCAGTTCAGAGGTTTCCATTGATGAGCAGTAGGTCTTATTGCTTTTGGGCTTGTGCTGAGAAAGCACATCGTAGAGGACAGCAGGTGATGGACCAAGCAGCTTGCTCCATAGAGGCCAGGGAGCAAATAGAGAGGAAGAGCCCAGCATCCCACGGCCCCTTGTAAGGGGATGTACTCAGTGACCTAAGACTGCCCACTAGGTCCCCTGTCTCAAAGGTTCCACCACCTCCCAGTAGCACCAAGCTGAGGACCGAGCCTTTTTCATGTGGGTCTTTGGGAGACATTCCAGATCCAAAACGGAACAACATGGCACCATCTCCGCTGTCGCCCGCAGCAAACTGACTGTAGGTTTGACTCCTTGCCACTTCCCTTCTCCATAGAAAAACCCAACGACTAGGGAAGATTTCAGTATGGCAGTCATGGCAGGTTTGTTTGCCTGATGTTCTATGTGTGCTACCGCAGAAAATTCCTGAGAATGCAGGAAGAGTTTTCTGGAAGGAACAAACATTGCATACAACCAAGCAGAGTCCTTCACCATCAGCAGAAAAGGCACAGACCGTGCAGTGCATGCTTGGCTTTCTGTGAAGTCCTCTAGTTCTTCTGGGTCCACTGGAAAAGCTTGATAACTGATGTCTTGATGGTGACTTCATTAGAGGTAAGACACATAACCTGTATCTTTTTTTTTTTTTTTTTTTTTTTTTTCCCGGTACCGGTAAGACACATAATGAAAATAACTATTTTTCATATTTTGACTCTGACCATCACAATGGTCTCACTGAGGAAGGAAGGTGGGAGGAATCCAGAAACACCAGTTAGATTGGATAGCGGCTTTCTGATGAGCACAGACACAAGGCAGACAGGATGACACACACCTAAGTTCTCACACTAACTCAGGAAAGAACACTGAGGCAGAAGTCTAATGCTCAGAATGAGATAAAGATGCAAAAGAAAAGAAATTCATTATCGAAAGACCTGGGAAGACAAAGGCCCCAACTTGAAAATGATGATGCTGAGTTAACAGAACAGAACTGATGAACCAGAACCCCTCCTCTCCCGCTTTACCACTGCCATCTTTCTGAAAAGCAAATTTTTTTTTTCTAGGCAAGGAGACAACTCACAAGAGTTACCTGGAAAGGGTGGGACTAATGCCTATGAGAAGGAATTAAAAGGCCAGAATTATTCAAAAGCCCACATCTGAACCATTGCACTCCAAAGGAAGGGAACTTCTGATAGGGAAAATATGTCTTAGAGTCAGACCTAGGGCCAATTGCATTCTCCTGGCAAGTTACTAAACAGTTCTAAATTTTGGTATCTTCACCTGCAAAATTGGGACAAAAATACATGCCTCCTAGGGTTGGGGTGATAGCTGAATGTAGGCATCTGGCACATAATACACAGTAGCTTTTCATTTTATCATTATTATTTCAAAGAATAAATAGTTGAAATGGCAGGAGTCAACAATCTTTATGAAAAAGAATAAATAAGTGCTCAATAAAACTAGAACAAATGATTTTAAAGATACTTTTACCAGTTTCCAAACTAAATTTTAAAGATACTTTTACCAGTTTCCATACTAAATAGTGATCTCTAGAAATAACATGGACTCAATAAGAATAAATCATAGCAACCTAGGTGCATTTTCTTTTTTCCTACAGAGAACTATACTATACTGCAAATCAAAGGAATTTCATAGACAGAGAGTACTGGTATTTTGGCATGACCAAGAATCTCATGACACCCTTGTCAAAGAACTGTGGGATGGTTGCCACATGTTGGAGAATCTTTACCTTGTTGAATAATCCAAACTGTACTAGTTAAGAAATGCTATAAATCCAGAAGGATTGTAGGAGGAGTAACTTAGATGGTGGTCCTTCAACCTTAAATTATTCCACATTTTCTCCAATCATTATTCTGCTGACATCTGCAAAGTGGTGGTCAAAGAAAGGATGTTAAATTACTAATTAGATTTCAAAAAATTCTCAAATGGTGGAGACAACAGATCAAATCTAGCACTGTAATATTTGCCTTTAAAAGAGTTTTATTTTATTGAGCTTTATACCAAACTCTATCAGCAGAGAATGTGTTGCCCTCTTAGCAATTTCTATTAAGATAAAAGAGAGACAGAAAAAGAAAGACAGGAAGGAAGGAAGGAAGGAAGGAAGGAAGGAAGGAAGGAAGGAAGGAAAGGAAGGAAGGAAGGAAGGAAGGAAGGAAGGAAGGAAGGAAGGAAGGAAGGAAGGAAGACAAAGAAAGAAAAAAGGGAAGGGAAGGGAGCAAAGGTTTTATTTAAGAGTAAGCAAGGCCAATGTAGGTCAACCTTTTGACTTTGCTCCTGTCCCTAGTGACATTGTAACACACGGAAGAAGACAACCACAGGACAGAATTGCTTTTGCAGGAATTCCACTTTATAAGGACGTCTGGACTCAATGAATATTAAGATTCTAGGATCAACCATTCACGAGAGGCTGGTGTGTTCTTTGTCCTACAGCTAAGGCACGGCCCACAGATCTAAGAGGTGGCTCAGTAGAGTCTCACGATGATGGTGATGAGGGAAAACAAACATCCTGAAGAAAGGTCCAAAGGTCAGAAGCAGGACCTTCCATGTTGCTGACCAGAGGTGCGGAGGAGACAGGGATGAAGGTGGTAAGCAGCCCAGCCATAGTTCATGATATTACTGTAGGGGATCTTGGACTGAGCTTGGGCAGGTGGGCCTATCTGTGCCCAATCTGTAGCTCAGTGAAGGGGTGGATCAAGCAGGGACCAACTGCAGTACCAGCAGCAGTGAGAACAACAGGGAAGGGGTACTCACGGCTGCCAAAACTCACCTCCAGTTCCTGTGCAGCTCAGTCTAGCTGCCGTCCACATGAGATACTAACTTCATCTTTCAGCGATGCTTCCAAAGGAAGACTAGCTCTCATTAGTGTGCACACATTAGGAAAGGGATACTGTGGGACCGAGCAGGAACTGTCTTCTCCATCTTCACAGATGAGCCTCTCTCACACGTTACTGCCCACATACATTACTTGAGCATCTCTTTAAAATGCAGATTCTGATATAGTAAACCTGGGATGGAGCCTGAGGCTATGAATTTCTAAACTGTCTGGTGATGATGACACTCAAATCACTGTTTTGAACAGACTAACACTTCAAATTGAAACGGAATGTGTAGAGTTCAGCAGGAATTTGACAACCAGGGGTCAGTATCGCCTAGGGAATTTTAAAAAACTTATACCTGTGACTGACTAGGTCCCACTGAATTAGAATCTCCACGGCTGAAGCTTGGGCACAGGTATGCGTTAAACTTTCTAATGGTTCTTATTCTCCAGTCTAAGACTCATCTATGGAAGAGTAAAATGCGAGTCACAAGAGAACAAATACTACATGACTCCACTCTTACGCAGTACTTAGAGCACTCAAATTCGTAAAGGCAAAATAGAATGGTGGTTGGGAACAAGAAGGGGAGAATGAGGAGTTTTTTAAAAAATAAACACAAAGTTTTAGCTTTGCAAATCCAAAAAGAGCTCCGGAGATGGGTGATGATAATGGCTGCATACGTTGTAAACATTGAATGACATAGATCTTAAAAATGGGCAAGATGATAAATTTCGTGTTCTGTGTATCCCACCAAAAATTCTTTTGAAATAGAAACTAATGTAACATCTTAAACATAGGGGAACTTTATACAAAAGGATAGAATCTATCATTGGGAGGTGCTTTGTATTTTGTATCTGTTACATTTTTGACATCCATTGTGACCAAGAAAAAAATGTGACCTCTGTTTTCACAATTGAAAAAACCGAGGCTCAGAGATGAGACTAGAGCCCAGGAGCTCTTTCTGATGTGTGGAGCCAGTTACCACTCCTTTCAAAATCTTCTATGGCAGAACTGTGTCCCCACTGTCTGGAGTGGGAGGCGTGTGAGTATGTGTTTTCAATTTCCTGGGTGAACGTTGTACCTCTATGTTTTGCAATCATAAGCAAATCATAAGCACCTATTACAGTGTGACATGGTAGGGCTGTTGTCTCTTTCCCCGCCGATGATAATTAGTGTCAACCAATGTCTTCGATGATTATACACATTTATCAAACAGTATAATCATCTCTGCTGTGTCAGTTGCTCACACACCAGAAACACACCAGAAACAGTCTATTACCCTGATAAAGATAATAGGTCATTATTACCAAATCAGCAGTCAGTGCTTTAAAAATAAACGACCATGCTCCCGTCACTATTTACCTTCACAGGTGCCTCAGGTTTGTCTTGCATCTATAGCAGGAGACAGTTATCTTCTAATATGTTCCTTCTTTTAAAAAATAAGTCCTGAATGGTCTTCAATGGTAAGACCCCAAACAGCAGCGCGGTTAGTACAAATGGGTAGGATTCGCGTCATATGTGCACCACGTATGTTTCACACTTTCCTTTTCCATCCAATTCTGTTGAAAAAGAATGACCATTTAGTAAAAGTGGAAGAGAGGTGCTATGTGATTACTGCAAGAATTAAGGTGAGTTTTTAATGTCTCTTCCTGCGGCTTGGGCAGTCGCAGTACACAAAGGGTCCCCATGGACTGTGCCTTCCCTACACTGTGTTGTCAAAAGGAAGCTCCTAACTCTTAAAAGGAATGATTCTCTACTGGCCCGGAAGTTTCCCTCTCCATTTCTGCTTTCAGACAGGACAACCAGAGGGGACCTGGAGAGGGTCTTTCCCAGTTGGACAACTGCCCTTATCACCAAGCAAGAGGCTGTATTAAAAAAGATAACTCCCCTTGCAATGAACTCTGCAAAAAGTTCCCACCCAACCTGGAGAGTGTCCCACACCTACCGCTGCCATGGGGGAGAAGTCTCTATCAAGGGGAAACACTTTTCTTTCCTAAGGATGGAAGAGGGGGAGGGGCTGGATGAGGAATTGTGTTTCTTGGCAACTGAGAACCATCCTGTTAGAGGTGCCACTTTCACTTTCAAAACAAAAAGAAGCTTGTAACTGTAAAAGGCTATGATGGGTTTCTTGTTCCCCCACCCATTTAGAGGCAAAACCTATTTATGAGGCTTTATTAAGTGCAAATAAGTCCCTGGGCTTCAAGGGAGAAGCAGCAGCTGCTGAAGATGTGGTCATTTGCATATAAATAACATGATTTCAGCTTAGAGGAGAATATTGAAAAATATACATGTCGACAATGGAATCCTGATAGATTCTCACATATTAAGGTCAGATATTGTAATTTTTAAGGCTGCTGCATGCTGATGACTGCATCATATCACATGCTCAATTCTGTTTGGGTTATATTAATTTTATCCTCTATGAAATGGAGGATTTTTATTGTGAATTAATTAAACTACTTTTTTCCCCTAAAGATGAGAATATTTAGGTCAATAAGCTAAATGCTCTACAAATACATAGGCTCTGTGAAAGCCAAAGTTACCAGCTACAAACCTGGTTTGCTTCACAGCTACTAAAGAGGGCCGTGTGCCCAGGTGTCTCTTGAAGAAGAGACTACAGAGTGTTCTCTGATTTCAGTCTCTCCACTGTAGGGTCAACCTTTGAAAGGCCAAGCAAACTTCAGTTTCCATATTCTAAGGTGTTCTAACAGCTTGCCTCAAAGATTAGGGCAGAATACTATAGCCCAGAAATTTCCACAAATTTGTTCACATCCACTATTGTTTCTCAGCTCCATGGCTTGTGGCTTGGAAGTTCACAGCTGGCAAGAGCCAGTCCCAGAACCTCTATACTCCTTCCAAGTACAAGTCTGTATCCTGCTCTACGCTGCTCAGAGAGGAAAGGAGTCCCCCTGAAATATGCCCTGAATTCTGGCCATGCTTCAGACAAGGCACTCACTGGCTCCTTCTCCACCTGCTAAGCAGAATATTTACAAACTGCTGGTTGTGTATGAGCTGCTAGAAGGCAGAGCAATCAACAGCCCCACCTTCACCTTGCCAGTCAGACCAGAGCTCTTCAGAGAGAAAGTGTCCCATAAATAATGAGCATTTAAAGTGATACCTTCAGATTTGTCTCTTAGAAAATCAGTATCTGTGTTCTTCTAATAGGCTCTATTGATATTAAACATTTGATTATTGAATTATTTACTAAATAAATCAAGTAAATAATTCTCTCAACATATTTTAAAACCATGTGCATTAACATTTACTAGATGTGTAAAGTCTTTGGCATACACACACTTTTTAAAAGAGATACTTAAAGGTAATTGATAAATAATTAAATAGCTAGCAAGGAAAGAGAAAAAAAACACCATCAATTTATATTTCAGAGAGAACTTGAGAACTGTTATGCCAGCTTGGCAAGAGGATCTCAATGTCAATTTCATGAGATAGTCAATATATTCTCTTACAGTGATTCGTGGTAATCCTGACAGTGGTTTAGGTTTAATAAAGATTTTAAAGTATTGATTCTAAAAAGCTTAATCCTATAATTTATCAAATTATATAGACAGACAGTGATTACATTAGTCAGTGTTTGGTATCCTCAGATTAGAGAAGGGTGATTTACAGCGTCCAGGGGTGGGCCCAGGAACTGTGAGGCCTGAGGCATATATAATATGGAAGGCTCTCTTTAAAAACAGTGAAAACAAAATTACTGATGCAAAATCGAGTACAGGGCTGGCAATGTAGCAGCAGTAATCACTTGCTTGCCGAGCATGCATGAGACCTCGGGTTCAGTTCCCAGCACCAGAAAAGGAAACAAAAGTTAAGTACAAAATGAATATTTAGGATGAGAAAAAAGTCACAAACAAATTATAAACTGCAAAGCAATCACACAACTTTTATGGATCAACTGGCTGACAAATTTCTACATTTTCTCCCCATAACTGATTACCTCTTTAGTCTATGTTTTAATGTCATTGATAAATTTGGTATTGGTAGTTTAGATAAATTTACCGCCTCCACAACTTGCTATGGATAATTGAATGTCAACTTTTAGGATGGTTGTGAAATTTGAGAAACTTTCTTTCTTTCACCTCTGAGTTTAAAATTTCCAATATTCTTGTGTAGTGACTAATTCTGAATAGTGCCACTTTCTCCTCATACCTTGGGGACACAGGATGCACTGTTTTCTACCGCAGCGTGCTCCTGCGCCCTGCACTTTAGGACCCCAGAAGTAGTGTGTGGAAGTGGTCCCTGCTGGGCAGCGAGCCCGCTCCCGGCTCACAACGTCTCCCCCACACACAGGTGTGACCATGAGACAAAGTGAAGGGTATCCCCAAGTTAACGCATTCCCACCTCAGCTTTGCCATGCGTGAAGAGCAAGAGTCTCTGAGTCCTGATGCTGGGTGTCTGGCCCTTCCTCCCTTCAGATAGTCAGGTGGTTCTTTATACCTGGTCACTACAGATTTTCAAGGTGATATATCTATGGTACAAGAAGAGGGATTGTAAAAAGCAAAAGATATTGGAGGATAGTTTCCAGAACTTCTAGTAGCACCAGCCCCTTACAGGGTAAACAGATTTAAAGGTGAAAACAAAGCCAAAGCTGCTCACTGACTTCACAGAAACAATGCCCTCCAGACTATTCTTACCAGCATCCTCTGCATAACAGTGTCAGCTCAGCCAGAGGAAAATTAAAGCCGGAAAAGACCACAAGAAATAGAAAGATAAGAGCCCCAAGTGGATACCCGTCTGTCCAGGGTGTGACTGACTCAACACAGCCAATTCTCTAGTGAATCAGAAGCCATCATCCCCTGGAAGAACTTTGCTAAAAGCAGCACATCCCAGAGCCGCCAGAGATGATGTGGGCACTCTGCTCTGTCCTAGAGACAAGATGAAGCTGGAAGTTTAGATTGCTGAGAAACAGTTTGAGATAAGCTTGTAGTACCATAGAAATTAATCCATGCCTCTAGACAGCACATAAGCCTACTGGTAAGCTTCTTCAATTCAAGCGGTTAATAATATATCAAGTCTTGTAGCTTAAGGGATACAATTTTCAAAATTATTGTACTGAGGGAATCATAAATTCCACCAAGAGGAAGGTTGTAGTCCAGATATTTTATTTTAGATTTCTATCTAGGGTGCATTATGAGACTCCACATGAAAGTCAAATCGTCCATGTAAACTGGTTTCCAGGTGATAAGTTTACCCCAAGGGGTCCCGTAAAGTAATACATTCAGAGTTATATCTGACTTTCACAATCTATAAAGACTAGTTATCAATTTTTTGAAAGATTTGATAAGCAGGAACAAAAAAATAGCTTATGGATGCTGACATTTGTCTCATTAATGGCAGCGACATAAGAAGTATAAGCTCCTTCTGGATTTGGCTGTAAATACACCACTGACATACATTTTGGAAGGTTGCTGTTTTGTGCTGGTGGGAATGTATTTGTCTAACCTTGTACTCACTATAACAGACGTAAGGAACCAGTGACATTACTATCAGCCACATTCAGCTTTTTAAAACAGGGGTCCCCACTCTGCCAATATCTGTCAGATTCCAGGTCACTGCATGTTAAAAAAATTATGTTCCATCAACACTGTCTGGCCTGGTAGAAATTTTATTAGGAAACAATTCTCCTGTTGTATTTGGGGAAGGGAAGGGGGGAGAAACCACTTTACACAATAGAATTCAAAGGAATAATTAATGTTTCTTCCATGCTCAGAATGGGATTGCCACCGATTCCTTCGGTATTTCAGTATGGAATTCCACAACCTCACTTTGTGACAGAACTAATAGGCATGTTAGAAACAGGCTGGAGGCCCAAATTCCAATTAATCATCAGTTTGCACGTTGCCTATCATCTCACAGTTCTGTGTATTGTAAAGCAATATTTTCCATAAGTTATTCCCTTGTTACCAAGAGAAAAGACGATAAGATTGTTTATTAAAGCAATCATAGAAACAGCAAGGTGCTCACATTTGCTTGACTTTGGTAAAATGTTCAGTTTAATGCCCCTTGCTGACAAGATGTTGCTGGCCCACGCAGTGGAAGGAATGCTTTGTGTGGCTTCCATCATCTCTTGGGATTGTGGGGTAAAATAAAATGAATGGTCACACTATTTACATTTCAAATTTAACTTTAAATCCACTCTTCCAAAAAGAAAAAGTCCATCATCCTCTTAAACAAAAGAGTATTGCAGTAATGCCTCATCCGTTTACCATTACCCAGAAATGGGCTGTTTCTGTAAAAAGTGAATCCTCTAGATAACTAAATTATAGTTAATTAATTAATTAATTTTGTACCACTGGAGATTGAATCCACAGGCTTCACTGGAGCTACATCCCCAGTCCTCTTTATTTTTTATGTTGAGGTGGGGTCTTGGTTGGGGCTCAAGAATTTCCTGGTCTAACACATTCCCGCAGAGTGTTCCTGATGATGCTGCTGGCCTGGGGACCACACTCTGAGAACCACTGCATCTGTTGAAAGGGTGCTGTCCCTGTGCAAGGCCAGCTTCACATTCGTGCTGCTCTCAGGCATCATGATTCTCCTGAGACCGGCTGGGTAGCCAGTAAGTTCTGCTAAAGGAAGGCCTGTTCTTGGGGACAAGCAGTTACTCGCAACTTCATTCCTGCAGAGTGTGCGCAGGGTGAGATGGGAGACGGACTTCCTGGTGGTTGTAACTCCTCCCCTCACCTTACTGCCCGGGAAGTGCAAAGAGCTGGAGCAGCCCCTCCAGGGTCTCTTATTTCCTCCCCAAATCCACAGCCTGGAGTTGGACTGAGGCTGGTGGTCTGGATTCTTAGTTCTTGGGTAAGGTGAGACCCATCTAAATTGTTGTTCTTAATTTTCCACCACACATTTGGCTTGAGAAGAAAGCAATTTTGTAGCTGTTCGCAAGCAGGAAATTGTGTTCATAAAATCCTTAACTTAGATAACCCCCATGTTTTCAAAATCCAAATCACACATAGTTAACTGAAATAGAAAACAGCTTTCTGAGCCCAGCCTGGCGTTCCTGACTTGGCTAGGAAGGCTTCCCACTCTGTCAGAAGCAGGAGATTCAGAGCCCTGGGCCACACTTGCTCTAGCCGAGGGCGGCCTGAGAGAAAGGGGGGCAATAAGAAATGGGCAGGATTTTGGAGACAAGGACAATGAGTCATTGATTTAAATGTCTGAATGTGTGGTATCTTGTGATAGCTCTCAGTTTCAGATACGTGCTGTGGAAACTAGTCTGCACCAGCAGGTAGGGGCTGTGGTCTCTGTAGGATGAGAGAAAACAGCTGCAAGATTGTTTGGACAGAGGTCAAATGAGAGCAGACCCAGGACGCCAGTGACAGGGACAACAGAGAACCCAGGCTTCGGGGATTTACTGAGCACCTGGGGAGGTGTTGGACTTACTGCAGCACTTGGCCCGCAGAAAGTGGGATGTTTTATGTATATAGTAAAGAAATAGGTGATATAGCGAGGGGAAACACAGGTGACAGATTTCTGAGTAACCTCCGGTTTTTGTTTTGTGTTTTCTTTTTTGTTACCGGGAATCGAACTCATGTCCTCAGGCTTGCCAGGCAAGCGCTTCTGCTGCTGAGCTATATCCCCGGCCCAACCTCGGGTTGTAAGAGGATTAGAAAATCAAGAATTCTGATTGCTTTGCCCTCATCCTTGTCCCAGTTTGTCCAATCTAAAGAAAGTGTGTTCACTTATTCACAAATATCTTTGAGGGGTGGCCAGGGGCTGGCTGTGTGGCAGGTGCCCTGGTGACGATAGAGACTCCCATGCTGATCTCCCAGATCTGGTTTCTGCGGTCACCCTCTAGGTCACAGCTCTGTCACGTCTACATTTCTGCTTCACCTTCCCCTTCGCTTTCACAGGTGACCCATTCACAGCCTGGGACATTTATCAAGCAGTACTGGGGGAAAGGGGCTCGGCAGTGGAACAATAGATAGAAAACTCTCTACCTTCTTGGAGAGGAAGGACAGATAGTAAAGAGGATAAAATGCAACAAAGCTATGTATGTAAGAGATAGTGTGTCCCACAGTTTTAAAAGAAAAGTAAGGCAGGGTGGGAGATGGAGTGTGGGTCGTGTTTAGTCAGGTTGGCCAGGGCCAGCCTCTCTGAGAAGAGACGAAGAGACCAAAGGTCCAGAGAGGAAGTGCCAGGCGGCAGGGACAGCAAGCACAAAGGTAAAAACTCCCGCTGGCGTCAGGCCGCTGTGACTGGAGTGGGGTGCAGGCGAGAGGAGCCCAAGCGGGAGGATGCTGAGGAGCAGACCCGGTAGGTGCTGCAGGACTCGGCTTTTACCCTGAGTGATGTGGAGCTACAAGGTGGCTTGATGTGTCTTTGTTTAAGGGGGCCATGCTGACCGCTGCGTGTGACAAGGAGGAAGCGCAGCAAGGGAGGCCGATTAAGGTTCTACTGTGGAACCCGAGCACGGGATGGTCGGTTGCACCAAGCTGTGACGGTGGAGATGCTGAGAATGGCCCAGAGGTAGGGTGGTCAAACCCAGGGTGTGTCTTTAGGGATGAGCCAACAAGATTAGTTGATAGATTATGCGATAGCTGAGAAAATAAAGGAGATAAAGTTGACACCGAAGGTTTGACCTGACCAATTAGAAGAAAAAAAGTCAGTTTACTAAACTAGAGGAGAATGCAGGGGAGCCAATGGGAGGGATTAGAAGCCTTATTTTGGGTCCACTGATGTCTGAAAAGCCTCGCAGATGTCCAGGTGGAGATGTCAGCTATGCATTTGGGCATCTGGCTCAGGAGAGGAGAACGAGCTTGAGATGTAAATATGCAGGGAATTTTGATTGACCTCGGATTTTATCCTGGAAAAGAAGATAGGGGTCTGAGGCACAGTGAAAGCGGAGAAAGACCAGTGGGTTTGGGGCGGCAAGGAGAAGGCCACCGCCATACTCAGCCGCAGGAGCTCAAATCTCAAGAGCAAATTACAGAAAACAAGCAGGACTTTCAGAGGAGAGCCGGCAGATGTGGGGGTACTGCTGAGGATGACAGTGAGTTCAGGCAATGCAAGAGTTTCAGAAGACGTGGAAGGGAAGGAGATAGGGCCAGGAACGCAACAAATGTGATCGAATGTGCGTAAGTGACCCGCGAGTGAGGAATGGTTCTGAATGTGAAGCCTCTCACAGGGACAGAGGCCAAGAAGAGATAAAGGGCGAGAGGACGCCTCCAGAGCCCCTAGACCTACAGGGGCGGTGAGGGCAAGATGGCGTGCCTGCGCATGTGCAGCAGGGAGCCTCCCTCCGCCTCCGGAAGTTGGCTTCCTGCTGTTCTCTTTCCAGCCACGGCGCTGACCACCGCAGGTTTTCACCGAATCCCCTCCTTTGGCTCTTTTCCTCCTGGGCCCGTTGACCGTGGGCTCCCTAAGCCTCTGTCCTGAGCTGGGCTCCTCTTTCGCTTGAACTGCTGTAGAAACGCCACTACTCACAAAGCTTCTTTCTGCTTTGTGCGGATACTGTGCTTTGTCTTCTTCAAGTCCTAAAAGCGTCCCCGCTGTGTGTCTGACATGAGCTCATCTTTCACAAACATGATGTTTTCCCAGTATCTTCATTTACGCTTCCTTTCTTTCACAACTCCCCCTTACATACCTATAAATGAAGACTTTTATAAGGCAATGGTTTGCATTCTTTGTTTTTAGTTTTTAAAAAGAGTAAAGGTCGGAGATCCGGGGAAGATGGCGACCAGGTGAGCAGCAAGGGAGCGAACCTCCTTAATAAACACCACCAGCTCGAGACAGACTTGGCGAGCGTGAATGCCGGGACCTCGGCTGGGAAGTTTAAACTGGGCGTATTTCTCTGAGATGCCGGGGGAGATGTGGTAGGGCGGACTAGGCTGCCGGGGCGAGACGTGGGAAAGCCCCAGACGCT
>PVLD010017700.1:0-20240 GCA_004027595.1 Dinomys branickii
AGTCTGCATTCCCACCAGCAGTGTAATAGAGTCCCTATTTCTCCACAGCCTCGCCAGCATCTGTTATTGGATGACTTTTTCATACTGGCCAGTCTTACTGGGGTGAGATGAAATCTCGATGTTGTTTTTATTTGCATTTCTCGAATGACTAAGGATGTGGAACATTTTCTCATGTATTTATTTGCCATTTGTATTTCTGACAAAGGGATTTTTAATGTATTGGAGGATGCTACAGGAAGAACCTTAAGATGGCTAAATAAAACATGACATTCATATGCAATTGAGTACTATTCTGCCATAAAGAAGGATACACTTGAGTCACTGGCAGAAAAATGGAGAAAATGCATGTTGAGAATATAATGTCCAGTAAAAGAAATCAGATACCCAACCTTAAATATCACATGCTTTCTTTTACATAGAAAAACTCAAACTATCCATACCAAGCAAATGAAAGAAAGACAATAGAAAGTAAGGTGGTGGGTCTCTCTCAAATGGGAAGGGGTATCAAGAGATGGAGGGCGCAGAGAAAGTGGAAAGGGATGAAAAATAATTCAGATGTATTATGTACAAGTACCAACCCCCCACAGGCTGTCATCATAATGTAGTGCAAACATGTACTAATAAAAAGGAAAGGAATATGAGATGCTGAATAGAAATGTTGATGACTATTAGTTATCTAGCATCTACTGTATGCCAAGTCTTTAATGCATTATTTAAAAATATGAAGCTAATTCAAAAGCAGAAAAAGAATCAATGTCTCACGTGTTTAAAGATTCAGACTTACTGAAGGCTTTAGAGCTAGCATCAGCCAAAATTTAAACAGGCACATCCAGTTTCTAAAGGTGTCACCTCTTACAAGATACTGCATCGCGTAGTGGTCCATGCTGCCTTTTCATTTTTAGCTGATGTGATACTTTAGACCTAGAGTATCTCTCAGATGTCTACTGTGTTCAGAATTTGGGCTTTTGGATAATGATTGGACAATAAGGGTGACACACTCATCAGTGGGTCCATCCATGAAGGAAGCTGGCAGCTGAGTGTGCTGTTGTTTCTGGGCCTGGTGGGATGAGGGTTGCTGGACTCATGAGTTGGAAAATGTATATTCCTTCCTGCCTTAGCCCCTCTCTTCTCTTGCTGCTTCCTGGCCATCATATGTGAGCATCTTTCCTCTGCCAGACCTTTACACTATACAATTTCCGCTTTTGAGCCAGCCAAACATGGCCTGAAAACATGAGCCAAAATAAACCCCCACTTTTTAAGGTTGTGGGTGTTGGGTATTTTGACCTAGTACCTAGGAAAATAATTATGATATTTTGTAAATAAAAATGTTATATAATTATGAGCAACATGTTGATTTGAAATATGTGTACATTATGGAATGCTAAATAAAGTTAATTAACACATGTATTGCCCACATAATGTGTGTGTGTGTATGTGTATGTTGAAAAAACCTAAAATCTACTCTCTTGGAGACAATGAAAGAATGATGATTTTCCCTTCTGGATGTCTGTGCTGTTTTCCTGGCCTCATTTCCAGTCTACACTTGCAAGTCTTGTAACCAGTTCCTGAAAACTGGTCTAAAGTTTAACAATAGTGGATGAAAGACCTCACACTGCCCCCAAGCTTTGTGGTTCCTGGTAGGCACCTCTGAGAGAATTTTTCTTAAATGTTCTCAGGAAAATCTAGAAGAATTATTTATTGTTGCATGACTAGTTACCATAGAACTTAATGCATTTAAACAGTCTTATGTTATTTTACAATTACTGTGGGTCAGAAATTCAAGTGTCTCTGGCTTTCACAAGTTTGCACTTAATGGATTGTCTGCGATGCTGGTCATCTCCAGATGTTATTGTTTGTACCTAGGTACCCTTCCAGAGCCTCGTGCACTCATAGGTGGGGCTTTTGGAAGATGAATGGGTCATGAGCATGTGACACTCATCAGGGGATTCACTCAATAATGGCTAAATGGGGTGTTGGGAGGGAGGTGCAGCCTGGTTGGAGGGGTTGGGGTACTGAGGCTGTGGCCTCTAAGGATGTATCTCCCCACCACACTTGATGATTTTCTGCTTCCTGCTACCGTGCCATCGGCTCTGTGTCCTCTACCATGCCACCCTGCCTTGGCACCAGCTGGATATAGACTGAAACCTCTACGAACTGTGAGCCAAACGAAATCTTTCCTCCTTTAAACTGCAGATGTCAGGTGTTGTCTTATTGATGAGAAAATGACTAAGTCACAAACCTTGACTAAAGGAAGATTTGTATTTCACTGCAAAATGAAACTTTAAAAGTGGATTTTTTTCTTTTAAAGATGAGCAATGGTGATTTGAGGCAAAAAGCCCCCTCCCTCTCCTCAGAGATAGCTTTGACTAAATGCTTCTTTCCTTTTTACCAAAATATATGGCCTCCTCTGGTTTGGTCAGTGGTGAGCAAATGAATCTAAGCATGTGAACTTATGTGGCCAGTAACAGATCTACTTCCAAACTCATTCATTTGAGCTGCAGATGCCAAGTTTTTGTCAAATGAGGCTCTTAGTGGTGCAGCTTATGTGGTAGCTGGCTTCCTTCAGAGGACACAAGCAAAAGAATAAGAAAGGATACTTAACTTGGAATTTATAATTTTTAAAAATCAAATCTTGGAAGTGAGATCCCATCACTTCTACTCTACTATGTTTGTTCTACTGCTTACACAATAAATCTAGCCCATATCTAAGAAGAGAAGATGACACAGGGGCATGAATGGTAGTTCTGGGGTCCCTGGAATACTCAGTGTGATACCTGATATGTAGCTAATAAATGTTCATTTGACATATAAAGATTAAAAGGTAAAATTAAAAATTTATTAGGTAAGTGAATGCATGTCATATCTTTTATTTAACTTATTAATAAAAAATAAGATAAGTCACTCAAATGAAAATTCGAAGTATCAAACACTTATTATCAGACAAGGAATGCCAGAATGACTTCTACAAATGGGTATAAAGCCAACAAAAATGGTCAAATATCCATAAAGCAATAATCAGTGATATTATACTAACAGTTTGATTTCTGTGGATAAAATTTCTCATTATCCATTTTCTATGTTTAGCTTCCATTTATACAGTGATTTTAAAAAATATATGTATATTCAAAAGCAAATGTGGATATAATTTGGAATATTGAACTAGACAATATGTCCACTAAATTTCAAAATCTTCCACAATTTTTCCTTAGCAATGAATTATACACAGTGAACAAAAGTGCACCTAGGAAAACGCCAGACAAGAGAACTCTGTTTGTTCTTTTCAAATTCACTCAAGCAGGAAACTTCACTGGGAACTTACAGTTCTTGATTATTAAGGTATAAAATTTCCTCCTATATATGTTATAATATCTCCATATTATTACAGTATCTCACTGTTCCTTGACACAGCACCCTTTCTTTTGTGAAATATAGACTATTTCTGGCAGAAGGGAGATTAAAACCAAAGCACCCCAGTCCTTTAGGCAATGACACATAAGTGGAGCCCGAGGATGCAAGGCTTAGAGTCCTATTCACAGTTGCCAAACAAGTAGACCAACTACAAACTCTTCTGTAGTGTGGTTGGTAGGATGAGATGATGTTCATGTTAAAATGTTTACAAACCATTTGGCTCTATCCTGTACATACTCAACCAGTATGCCAGGATAAGACCTATATGATATTTATAATGTACTGTTCCACTGATTTTGTGTGGCCAGTTTCATTATCCATTAGCCTAGATCATTTCTTGCAAGGCATTCTCAGTACTGTTGCTTTGATTAAAATGCAACTGAAGTTTATCAAGACCTCTGAATCTACCAAGGAGAAGCTTTAGGTAACTTGCTCCTTAAGTTTCTTTGGGTAACAATGGAGACAAAGAGCTCTGTTAGAACTGTTAGATGCTGTTAGAACTTGGAGAAAGCACGAATCATTCCATGCACTTCACCATGAAATCATTATAGAAAAACAGAAAACAAAGAAAAAAAGATGAAGGAGAAAGAAGTGCAAACAAAACTATCTTCCTAAGTCTTCAAACCGTGGGTCATGATATTAGCGCGTTGCCTCATCTTTGTAGCCTTGATAAAAGCCTTTGGATTTTAGCATCCATCAATGGACATTCCAAAAGATATTTGCAATATTCTGCTGGGCCCTTTTGGAATGAGAGAAAGACAATTAAGTGTACTTTTCCTACTATGCAAATTGGGCTGAATCAATTTACTACATTTGAAAAGCTGCAAGTACTTAAAATTCAAGTGAACATTTACCATCTGTGGTCTTCATTAACACTGTAATGGTATCATGATTTCAGACACTTCTGTTGATGAATATTAGTTTTCTTGAGTCTTATCCTGCTATTTTTAATTTTACAGCCCATGAAGTATAACAGGTAATCTCTAATTAAGCATATATAAATCACTGAGGGAAGAAAATTAACAAATAATTCTAATACTCTATTTTGCATTGTCTTCAATATTATATTAAATTATTATTTTCTTATTCCCTTTCATGATTTGATCAATGTTCTTACATCTGGCAATCTGAGCAACTTTGTTGAAGATAACAATACGTAATATAACAACCACTGTTAATCCCTACCATGAAACCCCGTATCATTTTTAATGTCCTTGCTTTGTGTTGTTTATATTTTGCTATGGTTCTTTTTTGTACTATTTTCTTCAAAATTAAAAAAGAATCAGAAAGCGAATTCTTACAAGCCGAATTATGTCCACCCAAAATTTATGTGTTGAAGCCTTAACGCACAGTATCTCAGATGACTATATTTGTAGAAACAATCTTTAAAGAGATAGTTAAATTACAATGAGGTTATTGGGGTGCTCTTTAATTTCATATGATCAGCATCCTAAGCAGCAGAAGAAATTGGGACAGCGACACATATAAGGGAGATGATAGGAAGCCACGTGAAAATGGTGCCACGGAGGAGTTAAGAAAGGAGTCCCAGGAGACAAATACTGCTGACTGAGAGCTCCCTCAAACTTCTAGATTTCGCAACCGTTAGACATAAATGTCTGTTGTTTAAGCCACTCAACCTAGAGTAGTTTGTTATAGCAGCCTTAGAAAATTTAAGGTAGGAACCAAACTGCCCAAGATTTATGAAATAATTAGTTGTAGGACTAGAAGTAAAATCCAGGTCTTTTCTTTTTCTTTTCTTTTCTTTTCTTTCTTATTTATTTTGGTTTTGCATATTTTCCTTTATGTCACTATGCTATTAATACATAAAAGATCAATTTTCAAAAAATTTTACTTATGCAAAATTACTGTACTATACAGGAGGAGTTTCAGTACTGTTCTTGTTCTTTTCTGGCTTTGAACATTAGATAAACTAAAAAATGTTGGATATCAGCATAGCATTAAGCATTAGATATGACACATTTATGCCCTAAAATACAGACTAAAGATTCACATTGTCTCAATATATGGGACCTATAAGGTATGCAGAACTCTGACACCTGTTGTTATATCTACAATATTTTCTCTTTGCCATACATCTGCACCCCTATCTCTAAGCTATTTTCTTGCATACTGTGTGTAGTGCCTCCAATTCCATGACTCTACTCTAGTGCGATGGCAGTCTTTATTCTATCATGACAGATTGCTTCTTAGCCTCAGTTAGATGCACTCCTAAAATTTGCTAAAAATTAGAACAAGAGTTTCAGGATTCTTTGACAGAGGTACAATTTTTTCTCACCTATCTTGGAATTTGGCTTTTTTCATATATATGTAATGTGTTACCAACCTAAAGTAAGGTAAGTACTATATTCAATTTTATAAAGTGATTGAAAGCTTTTTTGATCATGAATAAGTAAATGGAAAAACTGTTGCTAAAGTTGAGCCACAAGTCATATGACAGAGGTTTTATGTAATATTGCCTGATAGAATACAGAATGCTCATCCAATATTTGGAGCATATTTCAAATCATTGTTGTTTCTAAAATTTTAATTTAACTGGATCATCCATATTTTTATGTGCTAAATCTGGCTACCCCAGTTTTATGGAATTTAATGGTACATTGAAAAATCAAGATTTGTCTTCCTAAATGTGCAGAAAGTATATTAAACACATATCATTTTTAGTTCTGAAAACAGACGCATATTTATTGGAAGTGGACTCATTTAAATATGAAACATTTTCAATTGCTAGTATTAAAAAAAACTACCAGACTAACCTTTTTATAAAGGAAAACCAAGCTTATTTCTTATTGCACTAAGGAAGATTAGTACTGACAATGCTTTAGTGTTAGAGGGGAGGTCAAGGGCAGACTATTCGTAAGAGTTAAAATGTCTACTTTAATATAGTAGAAAGGGTGATTAGGATTTGGCAAAGTATATCAAATAATAGTTTAGAATACTAGATCAAGCAAAGCAAGGATTTCAAAGGAGGCCTTGGCTCTGATGAGATCAGTGAATGATCCATTACCCTGACGAAGGTAAATTTAGTGACTGAGTATTTGGATAAATGTATGCTCAGGAAGTTCTTCTAAAAAAAATTAAATAGGAAAAACAATAGTAATCGTAACAAAACAAATAACAAAAGTAAGTTATTAGCAATTTCATCTTTCGGAGCAGGAATTTTGTGGAATAAGTAAGTCATGATAATGCAGTATCTAGTAGGAAAGCCATCTTTAATATCAAAAGCAAGTGGCATGGAGACAGATCCGCAATTCTCTAAGTATGGTCTGAGAACCACTGAGGTCCTGAGATCCCATTAGTGGAGCCACAGGATTGTTTTTCCAGTTATTTCTCTCCGTGAGGCCAGATTTCCTTCATATGTTTCAACCAAATCATATTGTATGCCACTGAATCAGATAGGAGAATTCAGCTTTCTCTCTTTAAGGCAAATATCAGAGATTTAGAAAAATCGCAATCGTGTTTTATTACATGTTGTTGTGAAAATATTATGTCAAGAATTGTACAATGTTCAAGGTTTTGCCCTATCTGTATGTTAACAAGTTAGCTTACCACAGTTTAATAGAGGATGACAGACTTAAGACTCCTACATCAGAGCTGATTTTACTACAATAAAAACGACAGACAGAATGCCATCCAACCTCTGCTTCATCACATGAGCACCATTCCACAGGGGTGTCCCAGATGGGCTCAAATGCCAACACATGCTATGGGTTGTGTGACAGGAGAGGGAGACTGATTTGGGGCGCTTGCCAATGAGAGAAGGAAGTCGGTAAGCCTGCCCTTTATCTTAGAAGGAGACCTTACTTTAGCCCTCAAAACTGCTCATTGACTACACTTCTCTTAATCACTTTTCTCAGCACGAGGACAAAATACCCAACATTTGAAACTGAAAGGAAGAGGGGTTTATTCCGGCTGACATTCCAGTCCATAGCTGGCTGGCTCCAAGACAGGAGCATGGAACAGAACCGTGTCAGAGAGAGAAGAGAGCAGCTGGGGAGGGAGTAAACCCTTCCAGGCCACATTCCTCAGTAGCCCGCCTCACCTGACTGGAACCCACCACTTAACGGCAAGTCAGCTATAAGCCCTCATAATCCAATCACCTACAATCACATGGGGACTTGGGGTAGCATCCAGATATGAACATGAAAAAAGCTGGGGAAAGAAAAACGGGGCTCGATTTTTTGGCATACATAGCCAAGTGTTAAAGATTAGGATACCCGGGGAGGTTAAGTCACCGATCAGTTATTTTTTTCATAAAATATTTATGTAAACGTATATCAGATATATTATTTAATTTAAACAAATTAATATGCACATTTTTCCTGGTTCTGACTTGTAATTGGGAAGTATCAGTAGTTGTGGCACATCTGCATAAGCTCTTTGGGGTCTTCAGTACCAATGTGACCTGAGAGCCAAGTTTGAAAGCCACTGCTATACATAGTTTCACTTCTCACCATTTTGACCCTCTTAATTCTTTGCTTTCTCCATCATCCTAGAAATACTGTAATTTGTTTATTGCTACCAAGGGATGCCAGTGGATTTATGATGGCTTTGAAACAGGAAACAGCAAATGCTCTAGAATAATCTCCTTTAAAATATTTGCTTGATAATGCACCACTGTCAGTCACCCCTGCACTGTTCATCCCAGAGAACGGAAGAGTTAGGCTGGCTGTTGACCCAGATGGAAAAATTTTGCAGAGACGTTTTTGTCTTTTCATTCTTCTCTCCATGATTTCAGGATAGAAAGATCCAGTTCTGAACCACGGCTGACTGTTACATCTGCCATTAGTTAATTCTTGTTCTTTCTTTTATTAGCAACCCTCTGAGCTGTTTTTATTTACATTTTAACTCAGATTTCATTGTTCTTCTTTATGTTTATTCAATAATCTTACCTTTCTCTCAAGTTTACCCAACAGGAAACATATTGTATAAATGTATACATATATTATAAATCAAGACTTTGTATTTTGACAACACAAGATCTTTATCTTCATTCCCTTCTTATTTGTATTTTCTTACATAAGACACTCCAGGTTTTAGTACAAAATAGCCACTTAACGATTGCTTAGTACTGTCTAGAATACGGCCACAGTAAAATACATTACACTTACAAACAGTAGATGAGTACAGCACAGTAGATCCCCAAAATTCTTGGGGCTTACCTTCCTAGAGCACCTGCGAACTGTGAAAAAGTACAAAGTTTAAATATGATCAGAAAAATGCCTATTTTTATAGTTTAAACCCTAAATATGCTGTCTCCCACAGTTATGTATTTTAATTTAATAAAATATTATATTAGTAAAGTCTTAGAAGGTGCAGGGCATTTAGAGGCATCTTAGGGATTTTAGGGCTTTAAGAATAACAAACCCAAGAAAATTCGAGATAACTACGTGCAGCCCAGAAACTTGTTGTGGTACAGGAAGCTAGAGCTTCTGCCGCAGATGGGTTATAGGACAGCAGCCAGTCAGCAGCAAGGAGACCCGAGTAACACTCTCGGACTCACTATTTGTAAACCTCCCACAAAAAAAAAGTTGCGGAGGATATTTGCAGTTTCTGGAAAACTGCAGAGGTCTCTGTAAACAATTGTTAATTAGATTCTAAGGAAAAGTCCACAAAGGACTGAAAGAGAACTCTGAACTGCAATTTTGCAGGGATATATTGTATAGGGAATTTACTAGCTTGGACATTTCTATAACATTTCTCTAGTAATGAACAGGCATTACTGTTTTCAAAACAGAAAACTATACTTAATAGAAAAAGAGAGGGACGTAGATTTTAAGCGTAAGAGTTATTTAGCAGCTCAGACTGTAAAGCCAATGCTCAGATTCAAATTCAAATGGAATGTATACCATTTGGGCTTCAAATTCCTTAAGATTTTATTTATCCTTATTTATCTTTCCATTCCAAGCATATCATCGATTCTCAATAAGTACAGTGTTAAAAAGATGAATAACAACAAAACTTGCTAATATTCAAATCATAGAAACTCCATATAGTTTTCTTCTTACTAGATCACTCAAACTTCCTCAGACAAAAATTCAAATCTTTAAGTACAATTTCTTAATAGATGTATACCATAACTGAATACACGCAGAAGACATAAAATTCTCACTTTTGTAGAACAGTCAAATAAATCTAGATTAATGTTAATGTTATATGTAATTAGGTAAGAATAAAGAAAAGGAAGGAAAATAGGTAATAGTCCCTCAGTTGAAATAATACATGAATTTTTTTTTCTAAGCCACTCCTGTCAATGGTGGTCTGAAAAGAAGGGACTATGAATTTCAATTAGGTTTTTTTTCCTGGCTTATTTTTTTGTAGTGGGACTCGAACTCAGAACCTTGTGTTTGCCAAGCAAGATGCTGTGCTGCTGAGCTGTATCTCCAGACTTCAACTAGAGTTTTGAAACAAATACAGAATGCTATGGAGTTATGCAAAATTCTGAAAATTAAAGAAAATTAGTGCAAAATATTTTGTTTTGTATTCAGTACTTTAAAAGTTATTATTTAGCTTCATTTATCAGAGAAGATGCAATCCAAGAAAAGAAACTGCTGTCTTGTGTGAGTGACATGTCTTCTGGTGGATGACCACTTGAGTAGTACTAGTCAACCTTTTGTTTTAATTTCACTGAAAGCTTCCTTTGTGGGAATAATACACTTTTTATGGTAGATAATTTTGTTTCTTAGAAATAGCTGATTCTCATGCCCTATCCTCAAGTTAATAAGCATAAGAATATTTCATTGATGAAAACAATCACTGCATGGAAAGACACACAAAATTCTGGGTGGCTTGAAGCAGCAACAGTATCTAGAACAATGTTTTTTTTGTGTGTGTGTGTGGTACTGGGGATTGAACTCAGAACCTTACACCTGCCAGGCAGGCATGTATTCCGCTGAACTATATCCCCAGCCCTTAGAACAATGTATTCTAAACTTTTTTACCACAAACCTTCATGAGAAAATGTGTGACATACAATGTCTCCAATATACAAACATATACATAGATAAACACCACTGAAGCAAAAGTTTCATAAGGCAATATTTACCTTTGATATTCAGGTTTCATGGCAATGATTTTATTTTTTATCCAATTATATTTTATTAAAAATTGATTACAGCCCACAGTGTTTATGAATAGAGATGCACCCACAATTGGGAAACAAGAAAGTATTGACATGTTGAACATATAAAATTTGTATTTCAACAAAGATTGATACAGAAAACTGTAAACAGGTACAGTTGTCTACAGAAAGGACAGCTTTGGGAGAACCTGCTCTGTGGAACAGAAGTCATTGGCAGCATTTTAAAAAACAATTGATGGGTGCCTAATAGTGGAATTTTACTATTGATGAATCTAGATTGTTTTGCAAGCAGAGGTTTTCTGTAAGTTCCATTTCACCAAGTTTCAAATATACATATGGTGTTATTTTGATTGTTTTAAAAATAATCATCTGTTTTCTGAGACTTTGATTTTTCAGGATTGTAATTCTCATAGATGTCAAGAGATTATGGAAGGTATGTAAAATAATCTTTTTCTAAATATATGAATAAAGAGATAGATGGTAGAGAATAGATAGATGATAGACAGATATTAATGGGAAGTTTAAAAGTAAAATAGAGGAAGAATATAAGAAACGCTCTAAGTTCCATCTTTAAATTGGATGGTCAGTATCTTGGTTACTTTTCTTTTGTTCCTGAGATAAAATACCCACCACCCCAAATTATGAGAGGAAAGGTTTATTTAGATCACAGTTTGTAGAAGTTTCAGTTGCTAATCAGCTGGCTCCAAGGCAGGGTGGTGCGGCACAGGGGCAACCCTTCATGGTGACTGGGGTGGCAGATGATTCCAAAAGCAACAAGAGCAGAAGGGGAAGAGTAAGCTGCTTTTCCTCCCCTTGACTGAATGGAGGCTACCCGCCCTAGGGTGGATGTAGCACTCACACCCATAGTCCCAGCACTAGACAACGAACCAATCACAAACTCTAGATTCTGTTGCCTCTGAAAAGCCTGCCCCTTTGAGTGTATGAGGCTTTGGGCGTACATCCAGACACAAACTGTAACAGTCAGAAAGACCTTAACAAGAAGATGAAATTTGTATTGAGACTTAAAGTGAGAACAAAACATGTAGATGGGTATCTTAAGGAGTTCTAAGCAGGAGCACCTATGACTTTAAAGAATGTGCTGCTGGAGCTTGTCTGTTATGTTACGGGGGCAGCAAGGAGGCCGCTGTCATGAGGCTGAGTAGGTAAAGCCATGAGCAGTAGGACATGACATAAGAGAGGCTGCACAAGGTCAATTCTCCCAGACCCCGTGAGTCATAGTAATTATTTTGGTTTTACTTAGAGAAAAATGTGAAGTCACTAAAAGGGTAGAAGCAGGGGTACCATATAATTTATCCTATAGTTGGACACCACCCCTCCGGCTGTTGTGTGATACATAGACTGAATGAGGGCTGGAAGGCAGGGTGGGATCATGGAGACTATTACTTGATCCTTGCAAAAAATTATGTTAGTAGGAATGAAGTAGAAAAAGTGGCAGGATAGTGGGTCTGTAAGGTTCATAAGGTGCTGCTGAATGTATCTGCTTACACGCTAGAGCCTCTAAGAAATGAAGATCGAGGATAATCCCAAGGATTTTGTCCTGAGTTGCTGGAAGAACTATTATTGATCAACTATAGCTAATATAGACTTCTCTTCTTTCGTACCAGGATCGAATGCAGGAGTTATGCTTGCAAGGCAGGTGCTTGTCCCACTGAGATATATCCCCGGCCCTACTATAGCTAACAGAGAAAGTAATGGACACTTCAGTGGAAACATAGGCCAAAGTACAATTGCAATCAAACAGAAAGTGAATTTTCTTTGTACTTTTTATTAAGAAAATTACACATACTGTAAGTGTATGCTGGATGAGTTTTCACAAAGTAAGCATAGCATGGCATGTAACCAGCATCTAGATCAAGAAACAAAACAATACTTGTATTCAAGAAATGCTCCAGTGAAAGTAATTTTAAAAAATTACTCTTTTTATGTTTAGCCACTGCTACGTGGCAAATAAGGTTAATCTATAGAACACAGAGCAGAACATATCTTCAGAAATCAGAAGTGTTAAAAACTCACC
This sequence comes from Dinomys branickii, assembly GCA_004027595.1. Lineage (NCBI taxonomy): Eukaryota > Metazoa > Chordata > Mammalia > Rodentia > Dinomyidae > Dinomys > Dinomys branickii. Next base: position 12,543 of record PVLD010017700.1, read on the forward strand.
CTGCAACCATGTGATGGGAATTAGTCATCCACTTGATCTCATGAAATTCATACTGAAAAGTTCTTTCTTAAAAATACAGTGTGAGATGGATGGTAAAAATAGATACATTTTCTGCTTAGGTTTCAAAGTTAGAAAGTTCATAGGAGTTGCTTAAAAAATACTGAGTTGACAAAAGAAACTTTTAAAAATGAAGTTGAATAATCTAAGGTCAAATGATCTTTGCAGTTAAAGTAAAACATTCATTTCTTAGAAATCTTCACCATGATGAGTAGCAGAATAAAACATGCTGCGACTGAAAACAGGACCAGAACTCAGAAACTGTATTTGTAGATGACAAAATGGGTAGGCTGGAGAGAGGGCAAACATAAGAAACAAAATTAAATTCCTAGATCACTACTTTATCCCTCCTTCTACTGACAAAACAAAACAAACTAAAAATTTAGAAATTAAAATCTTACACTTTGAAACTAAAGATATCTCTTTCTATAGATGTAGAAAATGCAAAGTGATTCTAGAGATATATTGATTCTTTGAGAGCATTACAAATATTACATTTATATAAAACACCACTTTCTATTTTTGGAAAATAAAATGGCTGTCATGATGATAGAAACTGCTAAACAGAGAAAATTTTGGAGATGGAATAAAAGAGCAGCTGAGGAAGATCCTCTAGCGATCATCTCCCCATAGACACACCAATTTAAATAGCTAAATATACACACAACTACTTTTATAAGAACAAGATGCATGAAGAATGGAGGGAGGCAAGAGTTGCCCAAGAGTCACCCCCTTCTCACTTCAGATAGCATATATATAGAAAGGAAATCTGCTTGGGGAAGGAGGATGGAATTAAGTGCAGACATTCAGCTCAAAATCCATTATGAGGTCTGCAATGGTGAAATCCAATATGGACAAAGCCCCACAACCTGTACACTGAGAAAGTGCAACAGTGTTAGCAAGGTAGCTGCCTGTTTGTACCACCACTTCTTTCAACTCAGGCAGAGTGGGAGAACCGCCCCTGGCTCAAGAGTGGGGCACAAGATCTATTACAGGACCATATTTAGAGATCAGTTCTGGACTGCCACAGTGAGACCTACTACCAGATAGAAAAAAAAAAAGACTCCATACCCAAGCCAGAGCCTAGAGATAGTCTCTAGACCAGTGATAGTGGACCTTCTGGAGAAGAATGCCCAAAATGTAAACCAAACTCAGTTATTTATCATGGTGCCAACACTGCAATTAAACCTCAGTACTGGGGTTTGTTTAGAAAAAGCAACTCATGCATTAAAACCTTTGTTTTACAATAAACAACCACATTCATGCCACAGGTTCACTTCACTGCTGCAGATCTTCCTAGATCAGGTGAAGATGACCTATATACTGGTGAGACACACTCAGATTCTGAGTTAATCAGTGCTATTCTTGCAGTAGGCCGGGATAGTCTTCACTGATTGTGCACATCCCTGTGGTTAAGAAACTCAGGCAGGATCAATTTAGGGTCAGCATTTGAGACCCAGTGAATCTCTATCACACATCCCCCAACCTTAGGCAGCAAAGATATCATCAGGCCAGTGCTCACATATAGTCTCTGTAGCAGAAAAAAACCTGCATCTGGGAGGCAGCGCTGTTTTCTTAACTTTCATGACTGCCAGTTATTATAATTCAAGGCAGTGAGACTCAGACATTGCCCAGCTCATCATCAACCTTCATGGCCCAACTTCTTCATCAACACTATGCCAATCTAGACAGCACAGCGTAGTATGGGGCTCAATTTTCTGCCGCAATACAAGCAAATTAGCATGGAAATTTGCCTTGGAATTCAGTGCCAGGGGACTCTAACAATGGCACATCCTAATGGCCCCTATTCCCAGACAAATGCTCACAGATGGACCCTTTGGAACAGTTGCAGTGTTCAGCCTCACTGTTCACCATTAAGCACAATCCTAACCTACCCAAGTCATAGAAAGAGGCTTGGGGGATGGACGACCCTAGTTCATGCTGAATAACACATCAAGAATCAATATATCTCTAGAATTACTTTGCACTTTGCTCAGGTTTGGAAGTGGGACAAACCTGAGCTTTTGTCACGGAAATAGTGACAATACATTAACAGCAGACTTGCATTCGGGGTACCAGCTACTACTGAAATAGTGGGAGTGCATATAGGCTTGCAGGAAATAACCTACTTAAACTTGTTAGAAAGGCACAAGTAAAGCCAAATTTCAAAGACTGAAATACACATATGTCAATGCCTACATAACACTCTAAACCAAGCATCAAGAGCACTTAAGAAACCACCTGAAGTCAAAATCAGATGCTGAAAACAGCACAGATATCAACAAGTATGCAGGAACTCTCAGATGTAAAGTTTAAAACACCTCTTTTAAAGAAACTTAATAGCTTTAGGAAAGCACACAAAGATTATTTACTACTCTAACAGAGAAACAATAGAGAGCTGGAAAAATTTTGAAATCAAATCATTGAACTGAAAAATACACTGAACATAATTAAAACACAATAGATGGCATCAGTATCAGGATAGGTCAAACAGAAAAGACAATTAGTGGGCTCAAAGACTATTTGAACATACCTATTTGGTAGAAGAGAAAGAAAATGAATGAAGAACGAAGTCTATGGGAACTTTGAGACAGCATTAGAAGAGTAAACATTCAGATTAGGGTTCAAGAGGGATATGAGAATGCCAAAATTGTTGAAAGCTTATTTAAAGTGATAAGAATACTCCCCAAATCTGAAGAAGGATACAAGAAAAGTAAAGAAGGTCATAGGTGATCATCAGTCAGATATAACTCAACCAAATCTACGCTAAATAAAATCAACATATTCTAATCAAGCTATCAAAAATGGAAAATAAAGAAAAGATTCTCAAGGCTGTAAGAGAAAAGAAACCATAACCAATTTGTCTGAGGGCAGAAGAAACCTTACAGGTCAGGAAAGTATAACATAAGTTTCTTGGTTACTTTTCTTTCGTTGATGAGACAAAATACCCAATGCCCAAAATGAAGAAAGGAAAGGTTTATTTAGCTTACAGTTTGTAGAGGTTTCTGTCCATACTTGGCTGGCTCAGAGGCAGGTGGCACATGGCAGAGGGCAAATGTTCAGGGCAGCAGAGTACAGTAAAAACAACAAGGGCAAAAGGGAGGAATGGAGGAAAGTAGTCTCTTTCTACCTCTCTTGCATTGTAAATAGGCTACGCCCACCCAGGAGGAATGTAGCACCCCCATAACCTCCTCTTCCACAGCCTCAGGATGTATGTGAGCACCCTGGCTTCCTGCTGAGTCACTCAGTCAAACCTCTAGACTCCACAAGTTGACACAATATATCAACCATAACAATAAGATTTTCACAATACTAAAGAAAAGCTGTTATCCAAAAATATTCTATACAGCAAAGCTATTCTTTAGAAAAGTAAAACAGAAAGATGTCACCCTAAAAAAGCTAAGAGAGTCTATCTCCACTAGATCTGTCCTATAAGAAGCGCTAAAGAGATTTCTTCAAAGGAGTTATTAATGAGTGAAAAATGTTAGAAAATATAAAATTTCTGATAATACAGTTCTAATGATATAGAAAATTTCTTAATATAGATGGATGCAGAATGCTCTAATATTGTAAAGATGGTTCATAAAGCATACTTTAATACTGAAGACTACAAAACCATTAAAATAACAATATAATAACTACATAAATGTTATAAGATAGGCAATATATAAATATATAAAATGGGACATCAGAAATTCAAAATATGATTAGGAATTGAGTTTAAGTGTATAAAATGTTTTTATTAGTAATTTTTCTCATTTCTTATCTTCATGTTGCAGTGATATCCTAATTTAAGTACTGATATCCTACTTTAAGTACTGACAAATATGTATTTCCTATATATTTGTTAATACTTTGATAACAATTTTTAATTTTTTAACTTGCTACAGCCACTACAAAGTGGCTCTGAGCAGGATTTAATATTAACCAATTGGCTTTTCATATTTACTTGGGAGTTGTCTGAGTCTTGGGCACCTTGTCTGCAGATGGGCAGCTGATTCATAGCAAATGAACTTCTGTGAGTCACTGGTCACTGCTGAGGCTGCTATTGGTCTGTGATGCTGTGCCGCCTCAAGGACAAAGTGCAGCTGAGGAAGCCTGGCTCCCATCCCTATTAAGTTCTAGGAAACTATGGCTGCAGGCATCTCAGCCCTACTGTGAAGGCCTTCCTGGAGATAACATAGCTCTCCTAAATTAACATAATAGTACTTGGAGGAGCCCTTGAAAGGATTCCCAAGTCCTGCCCAGACTCCTGCCCAGATTCCTGCATTTTCTTCAGTATTCCCCCTCCCTTATTTGAAAACTTATTAAAAAGCCAAGAAAAGTTTGGCTAATTCAGAGAATATAGAAGCTGGAAAAGAATTAGTCCCTTTGGAAGCCCTGAAATCATATTCCATTGTCTCATTTTTTATTTACGCCTTTGTCTGTCCACTCACTTGGGAGATTGTGGGCCTGATCAGCCTGCAATAACTTAGGGTTATTTAACCCGGTCTTCGATACTACCGTGTTTTGATACTTTTTTTAGTCTAGTCATGTTAATGGATTAAACAATAAGACTCAGCTATCTGTTGGATAAAAGACTCACACTTCATCTCTAAGGACATACATATAGAGAAAGGGCTAAAATGAGATATTCTATGCAAGAGGAATCCAAAAGAAAGCAAAAGTAAAATGTATATCAGATAAAATACTCTTTACATTAAAGCAATAAAAAGAGAAAAAGCAAGATCATTATATAATAAAAGGGGTAAATTCAGCATGAGTGAAGAAACAGTTCTAAATGTACATAAGGCCAACATTGAAGCACCCCACTATATAAACAAATACTAATGGACTGAAAGGGAGAGACAAACTCTGATGCAATAATATTATAGATCTTTAATACTTCATTATTAACATTACACAGGTCAACAAGACAGAAAACCAAAGAAATGACAGAAGTAAATTGCACCCTACACAAAGTGGACCCAACAGACATCTACAGAACATTCCATTTGACAGCTGCAAAATATACGTTTGTTTCATCATGTATTTGTTTTAACATGGAACATTCTCCAAGACAGATCATATAATAGGCCACAAAAAAGACTTTAACAAACTTCCAAAAAGAGAGTTTAAGAAATTAAAAAAAAAATCTAACCACAATGCAATAAAATTGAGAATCAATAACAAGAAAAATGTTATCTGATATACAAGATAGTCATGTTAGTGCATGCCTGCAATCCCAGCACTCTGAGAGAATGAAGCAGGAGGATCCAAAGTTGGAGCCAGGCTAGACAATTTAAAGTGTTGGTGAGACCCTGTCTCAAAGTACAAAATAAAAAGGATTAGGGATATATCTCAGGGTAAAGGCATTGGTTTCAGTGCTCAGTGCCAACAACCAAAACAAAACTATGAAAGTACATGGAAATCAAACAGCTTACTCTAAAACCAACACATGTAGGAAAAATAAATTTTAAAATGCTTTAAAACAAATGAAAATGGAGACAGAACATACCCAAGCCTGTGAGACACAGTGAAAGAAGTACAGAGAGGGAAATTTATAGCAAATAATACCTGCATGAAAACCCCCCAAAAGCTTAAGAAAACAATCTATTGCTCTACCTCAACTCAACAGGAGATAAACAAATTTACTAAAAATAGGCAAAAGACCTAAAAGGGTATTTCTCAAAAGAAGACATGCAAATGACCAATTGGCACATGATGGGAAAAATTCAGTATTATTAATGATGAGGAAAATGCAAATCAAAACCATAACTGACATATCACTTCACCGCAGTAAGAATGCCTATTATAAAAAAGATGAAAGTTAATGAAACTCAGGAAGATGTGGAGAAAAGAAAACTCTTGCATGCTGTTGGTAGGAATGTAAATTAATACAGACATTATGGAAAGAAATGTGGAAGTTTCTTAAAAAATTAAAAATGTATATGATCCAGCTATCCAACTCCTAGGTTTATATCCAAAGGAAATGAAATTATTTTTAAGAGACTTATGCATTCCCATGATTACTGCAGATCTATTCACAATAATCAATAAATGAAGCAATGCACCTGTCTATCACTGAATGCATGAATGAGGAATATGCAATGCACATACACAATGGAGTACTACTCAGCCATAAAATGAATGAAATCCTCATGGATGAAGCTAGAGATCTATATATATATGCCTGACATAGAAATAAGCCAGGCATAGAAAGATGAGAGATGCACAATCTCACTCACAGGTGGAATCTAAAGAAGCTTTCTTACAGAAGTTGAGAGCATAATTGTGGCTGGCAAAGGCTAGGGTACATAGGCAGGAGGAGGAATAGGGAAGTGTTGATCAGTGGTTACAAAGTTAGGAACAAGATGCTCTGGTGTACTATTTAACAGTACATCACTGTAGGTACCAACTGTGTACTATTGTGTATTTCACAAAGCTAGAGCAAAGGAGTATCCATTTTTACCATAAATAAATGATAATTTATATGTTTGAAGAGATAAGATTGTTTAAGTTGACTTAAATGTTACACAATGTATACATATATTAAAGCATCACATAATGCCCCATTAATATGTACACTTTTATGTTTTTATGTATCAGTTAAAAAAGCAAAGGCTGAACCAAGTATTTAAAAATACTAAGAAAATGAAATGCTGTATTTGTTTAGCAATATTTACTTTTATTTATCTATTTTTGGCTTCTAGTACTTATTTTTCTTTATTTGTGTGAGGAATTCCTATTGTGTCTTAAAGAAATTACTTATTCCTTATTATATACACTTTGGTAAGAGGAAAATCAAAATGTCTTTACCATGCCTGGCAGCAAATAGGCTGTGATTCCTTCAGCTGCCCTGATTCTTGTCCTCTCTTATTTTAATTCTTTTTAAATTTCTATTTGTATTAGTACATTTTTGCAGAACATGCTAACAATGACTATGAGGAGCTGGTACTTAAACTTCTCTCTCACGTTGGAAGCTGCTCTTTCCCTATAAATTTTCTTTCATTTTTCTTTCCTTTCTTTTTTTGCCTAATTAGATTTGCTTTCTGTACCTTGCAATCTAAGAATACCCGCTGATAACATTTGAACACAGCTCATCACAGAAGAACCCTTGTTTCTGAAATTTTAGTGATGACAGTGATGATGTGAGTAATGGTGAACACTTGGAAGAGATACAATGACTATTTCATATTCGCAAACAGAAATACTTTAAAGAAAACTACTCAATAGTGGCATCTTGTTAAGTACGTAAAATTTTAAGAATAAATTTAAGACTTATTAAGTAAAAAAATGCTATCATATGAAACTAATTCAAACAACAGGCAAGTAATATTTTAAATAGATCTTCCAAACAGAAATTGTGGACAAGAATATGAATTTCAAAATAAGAGACTTAGGTTCAAACCTTCACTCTTCTTATCTCTGTGCCAATGAGGAAACTATTAGCCTTGGGCCAAATTTTTCTCATTAGAGAAATGAGAACAATTACTCCTACATTATCTGTATAGTGTCTTGGTTATTCTTATTAATAATTATGTTCATAAATAGAAATTAATATTTCTAGAAGCTATATAAAACTTGTGCTTCTGGGATAACCATAGAAATGAACAGATTTTCATGTTTCAATTCAAACCATGGCTTTCTAAAAGTTGTTAT
>PVLD010017700.1:20340-41213 GCA_004027595.1 Dinomys branickii
TCCTTCCTTCCTTCCTTCCTTCCTTCCCTCCTTCCTTCTTTCCTTCCTTCCTTCCTTCCTTCCTTCCCTCCTTCCTTCTTTCCTTCCTCCCTTCCTTCCTTTCTTCATGCTGGGCATTGAACCTCGGACCTTCACATGGAGTTGCATTCTAAACCCTTTTTATTTTTTACTTTGAGAACCTTTTACTGTGTCGTCCAGGCTGGGCTTAAACTTTCAATCCTCTTTCCTCAGTCTCCAAGAATGCTGGGATTACAGGCATGGCTCAACACATCTGGCTAAAATTACCTATTCTTGACTGGAAAAAGGCGTCTATAAATATTTCATGATGATGGCATAAGAATGCAGCTATAAATATAATCTTTTATTAGGTATTGTGAAAGAGGAAAAAGGAACATTTTAGAAAAGCAAGAAATGACTGAAGTGCTAAAAAGCCAATTAAGGTCCTTTCAATGACTGGCAGAAAGCAAATAAGTAAAGCTGTGATTTGGCAAAATGTTTATATTCAGCAAATCTTATAGTGGTTCTATCCCTTTTTTTGTTTACCTGTTTGTTTCAAGGGACAGTATTGGCTACATATTATCATCTTATTATAAAAGCATAATTACCATCAGTTACTTAAGTATCTTCCGTTAATGTTTACTAAATCTTTTAGTTCTGTTTATATGGACTGTCCATGTTTTTATTAATATTCTAATTACTTTCACAAGTATTTAACAGTATGTCTTCTTTCTGACACTAGACTGATCAGTGTGTATATTTCATGATATTAAGAATCATACTGGCAGGCAGGTACAGCAGCGGACGCCTATAATCCTAGCTACCAGGGAGGCTGAGTGAGGTAGGAGGATCTCAGTTTTAAGCACAGCCTGAGCAATTGAGTGAGGCCCTGCTTCAGGGTAAAAAGATAAAAGGACTGGGAAAGTAGCCAGTGCCCCTGAGTTCAATGCCTAGTCCTGGGTCAGAAGGGGGAGAACCACACTGGCTTTGCTTATTACAGTATTGAAACTAGCAACCATATCAGGTCTGTCACAAAGTTCATTTTAATGGGGATTTGCTGAATGAATTAATCAATGAATGAATACCAGAATTGCAGAGGTCCCTATACTGATGAGGAACTAATCATAACAAAAACCTCAATTCGCCTTTATTTACTTTACCAGTCTTTTGGTGTTGACTCCACACAATTATAGCATTTTGTAAGAAATCTACAAACCTACAAGATGAAATGGAAAGTACAGAGGCTTAAATTACCAAAATTGTGTTTGCTATGTAAATAGGCCATGCCTAGCAATGCTTAGCAGTATATCTGGTTCTGCTGATAGTCATTTGTTACCATAGACATATACTGGTGTGAGACACGTTGCATATGAACATGCTTTGGAAGTTTTGGACCTATGAAATACTGCAATGCAATCATAGTCACTCATCCTTCATTTGATCTCAGATCACTGTCTCTTAAAATGCAGTCTATTTCATAGTCATGTGATTCTTATTGAAAAATCAAATTGAGGCACGAATGGTACTTCGACTTTGCTGGAAGAAGTTCTATGAATTTTCTTTAAAAGATAAAAGAAAACCAAAATCATACAGTGATGTTATTTTTATTTCCCCTGTCCTTCCTTTCCCAATTATTCATTAAAAAGGGATAATATCAATATGTAAGTGTTCCTGTGTGATGGATCCTTTATATGTGAAATCTAACTTTTACAACAGTGTTAGTATATAGGTATTATCCTAATCTACACATGAAACTACTGGAAGTGAATTGAATACCCCACGCACTACATGGTTCGTGAATATCATAGCTGGGATTTGAACTTTTGCCTGTTTGATTTCAAAGTATGTGTCATATGCCCATTCTTTCAATGCCACAAATGTACACTGGAATTCATAACCTTAATAGAGATTTCAGACCTGTGTAACCAGTTTTCTAGCACTCATGTTTCAAATAGTACTTGCTCAGTGAGAACTGCCAGAGTAGGAGATATCCCTAAGAAAACTTTCAAAAAGGAAACTGACCATCTGTAACTAAAAACTACACAGAGTTTTATCTGTTTTGCTACTTCAGTTTTACAACTTAGCTAGTTCTAAAAGCCAGAATTATTAAAAAGCTTGTCAGTGTGTTGAAATATTCTCTCAAGGGCAAAACGTCCCTTAGTCTTGAAAATGTTTTGCTGGAGCACCATAGAAAGGTACCACAAAGGTCTACGTGTACAAATTGTTTACATTTCCAACTCTGTACAAGCATAATTTGAAAAATTAGTGATGTGTGATAAACACTTTTGAAGGAGACCTAACATTTCACGGTTCTAGCCTGATTTAGGGGCATAAATAAACATTTACCAGTCACTGTTTCTTTCTATTATGACTGTTCTTTCTTAAGATGTTAAAAGCATAGTTTAACCTCTGCCCAGGGTATTCCTTGGGAGTTATTTGGGCTATGAATTAAATATAATTTCATTATACATTACCTTATAAGACTCAAGTTAAAAACCTTATCATGTTGTTTGCTTCTAAAAGTTTCCTGAAAGGGATTATAAAGGAAGGAAACAATGAATTTACAAAGCATAGGAATATTTTATGAAAAATCAAACTCTTAACAGAGAAGAATCATAACAGGCGAAAAATAGATACATGGACATGTCTTTTATATGTGTTCTGGAGACGAGCCAGTGCCAGATTAGCTCTCTGAAAGATGTTTTAAACCCTGCAGTAATCAGAATGTACAATTAAATATATTTTTATTGTATATTTTCTTCTACATTGGTACAATCAAGAAAGCTTACTTTTTATTCCAATAATTAAATATATTGTCACAAATAATTCGTTTATATTTGTGTTCGCACATGCATTAGTTTGGACTCATAGTAAGTATTAAATATAAGTAGAAATTAATTGTCATCTCATTTTGTCACACTTACACATGAATTGCAATCCTCTAACCAGGTACACGGAGTCTGAAGCAGAGTAAATTTTTGTGTAACTTCTCATATCTTTACCAGGTGTAGGGATTATCTTAAGTAAGTTAAATTTAAAAACTTCAAAGCATTTATTAATTTATTTACCTTTCACTTTTGAGCACGGGGAAGAGAGTACATCTCAGGCACTGTGCAGGCAAATAGCACAAATGTCATCAGTCATAGCATCAGGCATACACCAGTAGGTGGTGCTAATTATATTACCTGACCTCCTCAAAACCATAGCAACTTGTTTACCCTACACTCATTTCAATGGGCCTGAGATGCAAGACTATACTTCCAAGTAGTTGTTAACTACTTTATTAATTTAAAATAACGGTCATCTTCGAGAATCATGGATTCTCAAAGATTAATGTCCAAAAAGCTATCTGTGGCTTGATTTTTCTTTATGAAACCTCTGTAGGTGTTTATTTAGGGGAGAATTTTATTCCATGACACAATGGACTCAGAACATCCAGAAATAGTTATCCTACTTATGAACTACATCGACTCCAAGAAGTACTTCTTAAGAAGAAGTATCCACTGGTTCTGAATTTATCTTGGGAGTCATGTAGAAATAATCTCTTATTATTCAACAATTGTTCACTGAGCACATTAGTTTCCTTGAGCTATTTTAACAAAGTCATATAAATTGGATTTCTTATAACGACAGATACATATTCTCTCCCAGTTCTGGAGGCTAGAATTTGAAAGTCAAGATATTGCCAGGGCTGTATGTTCCTCGGGGCACTAAGTAAGAATCTGTCCTATGCCTTTTGGTATTCCCAGAAAGCCTTGGGCATTAAGTGCCTATATCATCACGTGGTATTTCAATGTATGTGTTTTCTTATAAGGATAATAGTTACATCGGATTGGGGCTTACCCTAATGATATCACCAGAACTTATTACATCCACAAGCATTCTAGTATTTAAATAAGACCATATTCACAGTCACGAATTAGGAGCTCAATGTATGTCTTGGGGAAACACAGTTGAACTGATAACATTAAGCACCTACCCTACTTCAGGGTTTGGATTGGTAACTGAAGAGCAAAGAGGAGACAATAAAGACAGAACTCCACTCTGAAAGAGCTCAGTCCAGTGAAAAGAACAGGTCAAGTACATGTTTAAAGTTGATGAGGACAAAATGCTATAAAAATATAAAGTAACCCATACAAGATAAGTAAGTGCACAAGGAATGCAAAAGACATTCATTGAGGTTGAAATTTTTGTGCTGATTACTTTCCTTCTCGATTGTAAGACAGTATATGTTGTTGAAAATATGAAAAACATAAAGCAGACAAAATTATATATTGAAGTTTGACCCAATGATAAAAATAGCTACTATTTTTTGGAACATTTGTCAGTATTTTTTCTATTATAGACACTTTCATCTAAAAAGTTGGGTATGTATTTTATAAATATTGTTTTTAAAAAAATTTTATAGAACCTTAAGAATTTCCTTTTACTTGTAAAATAATCTTTTAAAATATTTACTGAGTTTTATGGTACTCTGATTTGGTATTTTTATGGTGGTCTCTTTTACAGGCAGGTAGTTGACTTAAGCTGTATTTTTATAGAACTTAAATATTGGTTTTAATCATTTTATTTTTAAAAATCAAAAGCAATTTTCATCATAAGCAAAATTACGTATGCACCACTGACTACATCCTAAAAATAACTAAGAATTTGAATTATTAGATAAAATAATTTTGGAAACAAGTTTCATAAATATTACTAAATTGCTCTCCAGAAAAATGCCTTCAACTTACGATCTCTCCAACAATACTGTGAACACAATATATTCTTTTTTTATTCTTGGACATTTGACTGGTGAAAGATTGTACCTTGATTATATCTTGAAAGTTCCTCTGAAAAGTACCACAGCCATTCTCAGCAACAGTGAGGTCCTGAGCTTCTCCAATAAGGAAAGCCAAGTTGCACCAGGAAAGCCAATGTGACAAGCTTCTCCAGGAGACTGAGCAGCACATCTTCCCCTCCAGAGCCAGAAACCTATGCTCAAAGTGAGGACAAGAGCTTTGCCAAAGTGAACTGAAGCCATTTGAAGGATCAACAAGCTCCGAGCTCCTTGGAGGATGAAAACAACCAAGCTCATCGGGAAAGCCAGCATGACAAGCTCCTCCAAAATAACCAACATCGGGCTGGGGATATAGCTCAGTGGAAGAAGCGCCTGCCTAGCAAGCTCAGGGTCCTGAGTTCAATCCCCAGTACCGCCAAAGAAAAAAAAAAAAAAAAGAACCAACATCTCCTTACAGTTTCTCTCAGCTTCCAAAAGGCTCCCGACAGCTTCTATGAGCTCCCAATAGTCTAAATTATTCTCCAATCCTCCTCTTATGTTGCTGGCAACAATCCTCAGTTGGACCTCTGTTATGTTCATACACTGTGTCAAATTGGGGAGTCTAGATGTTCGGCTCAGTCACTCAGCAGGAAGCCAAGATGCTTTCTTTGTATACATCCTGTGGAAGAGGAAGGCATGGAGATTATGTGAGTGCTACACTCCCCTGAGTGGGGTAGCCTGTTTATAATGTAAGGGAGAAAAAGAGGCTGCTTGCAGCTATTCCTCTCTTTGCTGATTGTTTTTGCTGTGCTCTGCTGCCACAAATGTTTGCCTTCTGCCATGTGCCACTCTGCCTCAGCATCAACCAAGTATGGACTGAAACCTCCACAAACTGTAAGCTAAACAAACCTTTCCTTCCTTAATTTTGGACAGTGGGTATTTTGTCTCAGAAAGGAGAAAAAAGTACCTAAGACAGCCTCCCACACCCAGCACCACACTTACTCAGTTCAGCTGGGTATTATAAATTGACCACCAGTTGTCAATCCACCACACCCAGTCATGAAAAAATCCCCACAGAAAGTTGGAATAGATAGTCTTTATCTCAGTCTGATAAAAGCCCCAATGACAGTCCATTAGCCAATATCATATTACACAGACAAAAATAGAAAGCTTTCACTCTAAAATCAGGAACAAGACATGATGTCTCCCTGGACCCTCTTATTCAATATAGTTCTCAAAACATCAGCCAGAGCAATTAGACAAGAGGAAGAAATAAAAGGCATAAGAATTGTGAGAATTTTGTTTTGTTTTGGTTCTGGTTTTTTGAGACAGGGTCATGCTATGTAGTTTGGGCTGGCCTCAAACTCATAGCAACTTTCCTGCCTCTGCCTCACAAGTGCCGGGATTACAAGCATGTGACACCATGCCTAGCCAAGAATAAGGATCGGAAAGGAGGAAGCTGAGTAATCATTATTTGTGGATGACATGGTACTCAGTATAAAGAATATAGATGGTATCAATATAGATGACCCCCAAAACTCCACCAAAAGATCTCTAGATTTAATAACCAAATTCAGTAGCATACTTTGATACAAAGTCAAAAATCAATAGCATTCCTATACACAAACAATAAACTCATTGAGAAAGAAATTAGGGAAACAAAAACTTTCACAACAGCATCCAAAAAAATGAAATACCTAGGAGACAATTTATTCAAGGAAGTAAAAGACCTCTACTATACAGAGCCCTTCCCAGTCCCTGTTGCAGTCCAGGAAGTTTATATTTGTAACCCCATGGAAAAGTTATTGGAATTATAGTGAATTAATTCCAATCTACCACTTCCAGTACAACCCATGGTGAGAATAAAGACACTAGGCATATTTGTAGTTATGGGGGGTCAAGGAGTCGTAAGTCCAGTCATGATGATGGTTATCTGGAACAAAGGCCCTGACCATGGCTGAACCTGGGTTTTGTTAATTTGGGAAGAAAGGAGTGGCTTGAAGATGAGTGACTATGAGAATAATGGGAATTGCTGTGAGCTGGGCTCACTAGGAGACCCTAAATCATCTCTGCAAGATGCAGAGAGGATATGCAGAAAGAGTAATCTGCATAACACAATTGAGATATATCTAATGTTTTGGGGTTGGTGCTTCAGCTCAGTAATCTTCCAAGTCCCAGAAAGTCATAGCCTCTATCTCAAGGCTCAATCCTAGTTGACAGTGTGGAGCATTGGCTCTTCATCCTGCCTCATCCTTGCTCACAAGTGGGAAAAATGGGGTTCCAGGGAAACTTGCCTGCTGTCTTCAAAGACTGCCATTAGCAACAGAACTGGACCAATATGCATTGCTTAAAGCCAACTAAAGGGCTAAGGAAAAGTGCTAGCCAGCTCTGTACATGTCAATATATGGAACTAGGGCCAGGTTCAGCCAAAGTGGAGACAACTGCTCCTCTTTCAAGGAGAGTTACCCACGTGGTCCTCCACACTCTACATTGAAAATTACAGTACTTTGAAAAAGGAGTTTGAAGAGGATATCAGAAAATGGAAAGATATGCCTTATTCTTGGGGAGGAACAACCAATATAGTGAAAATGGCCATACTTCCTAAATTGTTACACAGATTTAATGCAATCCTGATCAAAATTCCAATAGTATGTCTCACAGAATGAGTCAGTCAGAGAAAATATCCTAAAATTCATTTGGAACCAGAAGAGACCTATAATAGCAAAAGCAATTCTGGGCAGCAAAGGCAAGGCAGGAGGCCTCATATCCCTGATTTGAAAACATACTATAAAGCTACTGTGATAAAAACAGCATAGTACTGACAAAAACCAAAACAAAACAAATAAACAAAAAAAAAACCAGACCCGAGGATCAATGGAATAGGACAGACGATGCAGAAACAAGTCCAATCACCTTATCTTTGACAAAGGATCCAAACACATTCACTGGAAGAAAATTAATAAAAATTTATTAATAAATTGTGCTGGAAAAATTGGCCTTCCACATGCCAAAGATTAAAACTCAACCCATGAATTTTCATCCACCATAAACTAAACTAAAATTGAAATGGACCAAAGATCTAAATTGTCAAACAGAAACATTAAAAATAGAATAGGTAGAAATCTTGAAGATATTTGTGTAGGCGAAGACTTTAAGAAGAAAAGCCCAAATGCATAGAAACTATCACAAAGAATCAACAACTGGGATCTTGCCTTATTAAGAAGTTTTTCCACAGCAGAAAAAACACCAGCAGGGTGAAGGGACAACCCACAGTGAGGAAAAATTTTTGCCAGCTGTTCCTCACACAAAGAACTAATATCTAGACTAAGAAGTAGAAAAAAAATCAAATCTCCAAACTTAAAGACCTAATCAAAAAATGGGCATCTGAAATAAATAGATACTTCTCAGATGAAGAAGAAATGGCAAATAAATATATGAAATATCACTAGTCATTCAAGAGATGCAAATTAAAACAATGCTGAGATTCCATCTCATCCCAGAAAGAATGGCTATTATCAAGAAATCAACCAATAACAAATGTTGGAAGGGCTGTGGGGAAAAATGAACTCTTCTCCACTGTTGGTGGGAGTGTAGACTGGTACAACCTCAACCACTGTGGAAATCAGTGTGGAGATTCCTCAAGAAATTAAAAGCAGAGGTCCTGTTTGATCCAGCTATTCCCCTTCTTGGTAATCTTCTCAAAAGAATTAAATGTATCATACCAAGTGATATATACACACCTATGTTTATAGTGGCACAAGTTGTAATAGGTCCATCTTGGAAACAGCCCAAATGCTCATAAACTGATAAATGGATAAAGAGGATGTGGTTTTTTTGTACAGTGTAGTGCTACTTTGCCATAAAGAAGATAAGCTTGAGATATTTCTAGCTAAATGGATGCACCTTGAGACCATGCTCTTAGGTGAAATAAATTAGACACACAAGTTTAAATACTGCATGATTTCTCTGGTATGAGAAATCAACAGTATAAATAAGACCCACAATATTTAATAGGCATTATGAAATGGGAAAGATATGTTCAAATGAAAAGGGGAAAAGGGGGCAGGGAAAAGATAAAAAGGGACAAGAGAAAAAGAGAATGGAAAGTAAAAAATGGAAATAGTACTCTTGTAAATAAGGAGGGAAGAAAGGGTGATGGGCGGGGAGAGAAACTAGAAAAAAGAAAAAGCAAGATATATCACATACAGGTACAAATTCCTTAAAATGAATGCAATCATTATGTATATCTAAAATGTACCAATATAATAAATAAAATGAAATTTTAATTTACTATATAAAAGTGATGATAGAAGCTTACGGCAACAATAATTCTAATACTGGGAATTATTGTGTGCTTATTGTGCTAATCATTTAACATGCATTAAGTACTTAAAAATCATAATGCTTTATTAGTTTATATTATGTGCTATCACCGTCATCATCTCTGTTTTACACCCGAGGCTAGTGAGAGGTGCGTTCTTGTCCCTCGCTCAGCCCTTCTCTCTCTTTCTGCTTTTTGCCAGCCATGAACTGAGCAGCTTTCCTCTGCAATGCCTTTCCACCTTGCCTTCTCTACCATGAGGATGACTGTTCATGCATGGACTGAGCCTTCCAAAAACAAACCAAAATAAACTCCTTTAAGTTGTGCATTCTGGGTATTTTTTTCCCCAGCAGCGGGAAAGTGACAAGTACGGTTACTTTTGAATATTGTTGAACCTTCGTAACAAAAGAGATCCTTGAAGGTTTATTGTCTCATGAGACAAATCTTGGATTTCCTCTCTTTGCTCCCTAAAATACCAGCTGTTTTAGGTAGCATGTTGGTCTTGGTGTTTTCTCTCTACCTGGCCCAGGTACACTAGAGCTACTGGGCATTCATAGATTTTCTAGCATGATAGGAATTCATTCGTATTTCCCAATCCTGAGAGGACTTTTTAAATGTTTTTTATTCCTTTTCACATTTCAATTAGGATATGGATATACAATAGGTTGTTAGGTATTTATCTAAAAATCCAAAATATTCCTTAGTCCATAAATATCATTGTAGCAGAAATGAGGAATAAGGCATTCTATGTAGGAAAATATGTGTGAAAATGTAGGAGTAAGAAAGAATTTGTTTGGAATGAATGTGGTTGCAATTAGATAAATGTAATTTGGAAAGATAGTTTGGAATCAGATTGTGCAAGATTTTGAATACCAAAGTGAGATGTATGGACTGTTTTTCTTAAGAAAGCAGGAGACATCAGTATTTTCTCTTTATGAATGATAATCTTGCCAACACACAAAACAACTATGACATTTCCCTTCAGATTGTCTAAAGCAAACTAATATGCCCAATTTGTTCCTGCTCTCCTCCCATAAAAGGGTTTGATTTCTTCATTTTTGGGTAGATCTCCTATGTTTATGTATGATAATTGATAAATACAGTGTTACTGTATCCTTTGGCATTTTAAAAATGCTGTTCTTACATATATAATACCTAAGATACAAAGGATATTAGCATTACCTTTTTTATTCCCCTTTTACCGTATACAAAATATCTGAGTTAGCCAGGTGTGGTGGTGCACGCCTGTAATCCCAGCACTCAGGAGGATGGCTGTAAGTCCCAGGCCAGCCTAGGCTGCAAAGTGAGTTCAAGGCCAGCGTGAAAATAACATTAACAACCAATTTGTATTTGACAGAGATGCTGCAGACCCCTCACCCTCTTTCTTTGTCCTCAGCAGGATATCACACTAGACGGTATTTTATGTGTCTGAGATGAAATGATGCCCCAAAATAAAAAATAAGTGATATTCAATATCTGGATCAGGGTTCATGAATAGGATATTGATTTCTAAAATTTCAGAATAACTTGCTTTACTCTGATTATCCTTCAAAAGAATATTTTATCTGGAAGCTTGTAACTTTTTTATTGTCTGAAAGCTGACCTCACAACAGAGCCAAGTTGATGCCATATCGTCATTATTAGGAAAAGAAAACAGCATTAAAGTTTCCAGGAAAATTTTCCTACCTATTACATTCCTTAAACTGTCTCTGGCTATACTAAGTATTTTTAATGACTCTATTGTTAATTTAGACTTTTATAGAGGTAACAAATAGGAAAAAATAATAGCTAACTCTGATACAAAAAAATGGCTTAATAGCAGACACCACATAGTTTTAGCAATTTTCCTGAAAATCAGCCAATGGAAATTTGGAATGTTGTCTCTCTAAATGTGACCCCACCCACCATTCTTTTTTTTTTTTTTTGACTGGGAATCGAACTCAGGACTTTGCACTTGTCAGGCAGGCACAGTGCCCCTGAGCTATATCCCCGGCTCCCACTATTCCTACTTAGAGGTAAAATATAGAATATTGAATTGTGTCAAAGTGATATTGTAAAATATCTAGTTCAAGAAGAATTTCCCAGGAAAAAAAAATCACTTGTGAAAACAGTAAGATTAATAAGCAAGGACATACTATGAGAATATTCAGCAAATTTTCTATAGTGAAAAGTCGCTTCCTGATACTTAAAATCATCTGTGAATGTTTATGGGGGATATGCATAGGCATATGAGGATTCAGAAGGAACTTTTGGCAAATATCTCAACACGCTGTCCTATCATGCTCAGTGGGTAGCATCATTTTTTTTTTACAGTGAAGCTTGTTGATAGAAGAAAATCATTATTTTAGGTACAATAATAACAAAAATCCAATAAAGAAACCTAAACTTGAAAAAACCTAAATTTAAAAATTAATACAGATGTTTATTGAACTAATTATATATTAAAATAGAAATATTTAAGGCTTAGCTTTGGACAAGTCCTTATAAGTATGTGACAGCTACTCCATATTTTCAAACAAGATGTGCAATTACCAGATGGGACTTATAAAAATGATTATCAAAAGCTAGTTTTATGTGGGCGCTCACCCACTGAACATATGAAAGGGCCAGAATAGAGATTTGCAGAGAGCTATCAGAACCCTGTGAGTCCTCTGTCTTAAGTCTCTTATTATGACCAGGAAAATCAGCATTAAAAGAATCACTCTAAGAGCTCAACCTGTCTTCTGCTACTTGGAAGATACAGTGAACACAGTACTAGGCTAGACAAATTTAAAGTAGCAAGCTGACTGTGGCAGGATGACTGACTGGCATCGCTAGTGGTAAAACTAAAAGAAGGTGATATGGTGCAAGAATATTTTCTTCCAAAATGTTCTGACAAAGAATGTGTTAGGATTTCCTTTCAAACAGACAAGGGTAAAAGATGCAAAAGCAGATAGAGTAACTCTGACCTCATCCAAGAAGATTCCCTAAGGGTATTATGTGACTGTGAAAGACAGAAACTAAACCAGTACTCTGAATGTTTAAGAGCAGAGGGTATGTATTGCCCTGTACCGTAGGAACTCTGGTAAATAATCCTCAGCAACGGCCTTTCTTCAAAGAACCTTGAAAAGTACCCTAAAAGAAAAGTACTTTGAACACCTGCTCCCAGAGCAAGGCCCCCAGTTCCCTGATGGCATCTGATGGGTAAAATATTTCCCACTACTTAACTCTCCAAACCCCAGTCTTCACCAGGGTTGGAAGCTGTTGGTTAGCAAGCTGAGAGATGAGAGAGAGAAGCACAGGACACACAAACAAAGAGAAGATTGACCTCCCTGACTTGAGCAGGTTCAAACTAAGGAGAAAAGAAGATCTGGCCGACTAACAGTTGGGACTTTCCACAATTCCATAAGGTCTGCTTAATTTTATGTTAGAACTGTGATTTACAGGACTAAGATGACCTAAGGATACTCTGAAAATGACCAGAAAAGTCAACAGTACCTGCTGAAAAGTTCATCCAAAGCCAGAGAATAACCAACTTTGCAGCCTGGGTCTGAATGGGCAACAGTTTCTTGGTTGCACAGAGTTCTTCCAGTTCAGTATGATGTAATTAACATTCCACCTCTCCCTGAAGCACTGTAGGTGCTGGCTGTAAGGACATTTTACTGCCATATAGTCTGAACCTTATTCTAGTCCCAAGAATTGCATCCCTACACTCAGTAAATGGCTCAAAGTCCATTTGTCTAATTGCTGGCCCCTCTAACCTTTTACCTTTGACCTTGTTTTAATAGCCAGCCTTGTGTAACCTTCATTTCCAATTCTGAGTTGTTGGTTTTTTTTAATTTACCCCTGACAATGAAAACTATGATCCAGATGTTCTTCCAGGAACCTGAGCTGTCATTCCTTGGCTGGAGATTTGCCACACGTTGCCTATCCACCTATTAGCCATAGTGTCTCCAGAACCACTCAGTCAGTGCAGAACTCACTGGGAGATACCCTACTTGCTCACTCACACACCTTCCTGGTACAGAACTCCTACCCAGACTTCCTGTTCCCGGCCTGATGTTCTGTGTCTTTGCTAAGACAGTGTTGTTGTTGTGCTGTTGTTGTTGTTTTTTACCTGTCTTGGAATTCCCTCTTAGTCCTTTGCATTTATTGTCACCTGCCAGTGGGTGTACCTCATCTCCTGGCTTGAGAACCCCTAATTACCAGCTAATAATTAAGCCTAGTCATCATCAGTCTGCTATGCTTTTGTCAAGGCCACCCAGAAATGTTCCTAGAGAAATGGTGCGTGCCTATAATCTCAGCTATTTAGGAGGCTAAGGCAGGAGAATTACAAGTTCAATGCCACCCTGGGTAATTTATTGAAACCATCTCAAAAAGTATGTGTGTGGGGGGTGGACCATAGATAATAGTTCAGCACAGGGCATTTGCCTATGATCTGCAAAGCTGTGAGCTCAATCCCAAGCACATCAAGAGAAAAATGTTTTTAGTTAACCCTCTGGTCTAGATATTTTGAAGTTGTGTGAGGAAGTCTTATTCACACATTTAAACTGAGTAAAAGAAAGTATAACATATTTTACATACCTACTTCTCTATTGCTTATATAGTTTTCTATTTCTTCCTCTTTGAACCCTCCCAAATGATAGTTATACATGGGAGAGGACTTTTCTAAAACCCTAAACTAGATTACCAGGACATCAGGAAAATAAGTTTTCCAAACCCATGACTGCTTCCGGGCAGCAGTGCCACCTGTAGAACAGGTACACCAAGGTGTCAATTTTATTGTGTATATTGATTTGTAGAAATGTAAGTCATGATTTGGTACCTATTCCAGTTTGCTCAGGGAGAGAAACATTGTATCCATAATACCAAAGATGTCAAGAGTAAAGGGTTTTATATGCACTTTAATACGAAATAAATTCCTTTCCTTCCTCTGTCCCCTTTCTGTTCGCCTCAGCTGTTACCTTCCCGTGACAGTTGTGCAGTGAAGGCTGCCTTGCAGCCAAAGCCACAGGCTGCACTCCTTCCATTACTATGCCATTCTAATGTCAGGTGCCAGAGCAATAATTAATTCTGAAGATTTAGTTTGGCTGTAAAACTGGGAAAACCAACCCAACAATGGTTTAATTAAGATAGAGTATTATTTAACTCATAAGTGTTCACAATTAATATAGTGACTTCATGATCCTGAGAGATCTAGATTTCTTGATTTTTCCTTTGCAGTCCTAATTCCTGGCTTTTGCCTTTGGTGCAATGCGCCTGCTCAAGTTTCAGCGTGAGGACTACAGGCCAGATAATGTAAGGTGAAATACGCATACGGCCATATTTGACATTTAAGAATACAGTATTCTCTAGAAGTTATTCATTTGTCGAAATTTAATGACATGGCCCCATGTAGCTAGAAAGGAAGACTTGGTCTGGGCGGTCACAAATGACTATTAAACTTGGGGATTCTATTATTAAGGAAGAAAGGACAAAGGGTACTGAGGTGACAACTAGTAGTGGGGCCTAAACATGACTTTCCCCTCTGCAGTTTGGCAGGCATGTGTTTGCTTTAGATTTCTTTTATTCTATATCTACTTTTACGTAAACTACTGTGAGATTTTATGTCTCAGTTTGTTTTATTTTATACTCACCAAGTAGCATGAATATCAGTAATGATATTATAAATTTTATCTTTACCGTAGTACACCTTTCATATCATTTCTTACCTGTTTTTAAAATTTTGGGGGGAGGGTGGTGGGTCTTGCCTGGGTTTTAAGTAAGGAGATACTGAATAAATATTTTCTTTTACTTGATTTGTTTATAATGTAAATTATTGTATTACATATGCAGGTGTATTTATTAATTGAAAACATTATGTCACTACTGTAGATTAACTCTTCACTCTTACTCACTTGTACTCTTTCAGTAATTACCCATCTCAAATTCTTTCTCTTGAATGTATTGTAAAAATAATGCTGAAAAAGGTTTTCTGAAGGATGGGTATGATGTTACACAAACATTTTAAGGACTACATTATTTTCAAATAGACTAAATCCAAGTTTCTTTCCTGAATTTACTACTACCAAGAGTTGGATCAAACCTTCATAGCATTTTCTGGTCTTTTTTCTAATTATTATAATTATTGCTATTATTTTAATTGCATACATTTATAATACACAGTGATATATATAGGATTTAATGATCAAATCAGGGTAGTACATATTACCTTCTATTTATAAATATTAAGTAATATATCATAAAAAGTTTTTCATTAATGATAAGAGAAAAAGTGGATAACAAATACCCAAATTGTTAGGTGGAAGTAGTAATAAACTTGATGTTCTACAGAGAAATAGGATGGCTGTAGCTCACAATGATCTATTATGCATAATTTACAGATAACTAGAAGATAAATTTGAAGGCTCCAAACACAGAACAGTGAAAAAGAAATGGAAATATTAATCACCCAAACCTTGATCTTTATATTTGTCTTTGATAATATTCTTTGTAAGACACTCATTCTTAATGAAAATATTTTGTAATCTTCCTAAATGCCCCCCTAACGATTCTTTTTAAAATTAATTTTACTGGTTTATTTTATATATACATAATGGTCACATTCATCATAGGGAATTTGTACCTGTACATAATATACCTTGATTCTCCTTTGTTCCTCAGCGCTCTCCCCTCCCTTCAACCCTCCTCCCTTCCTTATTTACAAAGGCTTTATTTCCATTTTTCCCTTCTATTCTCTTTTTGTTTTCTTTTTCCTCTCTTCCTTCCACTGTCTCCCTCCCATGTTCCCCTTCCTGTGTCAACATGTTCTCCCTATTTCCCAATATCATTATACATTTTGATCCATATATACCCTTTTGGTTTCTCACACAAGAGAAACAGCGTGATATTCAAAATAGGTGTGTCTGATTTATTTCACTTAAAATATGGTCTCAGGGTGCATTTATCCACTCAGAAATGTCTCAAGTTTGTTTTTCTTTATGGCAGAGCAGTACTCCATTGTATAAAAACTAAACCCACATGTTTTTTATCCATTCATTCATTGATGGGCATTTGGTCTATTTCCGAGACTAAGCTATTACAAATTGTATTGCTATATATAGCAGTATGTGGACATGAGTGTCCATATATCTTTGTGGTATGATGTTTTTAATTCACTCAGGAAGATACCAAGAAGGGAAATAGTTCACTAAAGTAAAACCTAATTTTTTTGGGAAATCTCCACAGTAGTTCCAACCTACATTCCTACTAACAAGGAAGAAGTGTTGCTTTTTCCCCATATGCCTGCCAGCATTTGTTACTGGTTGATTTTTTCAAAATACTCAGAAGGGGACTAGCTGGGTTAAGTGGGACTTCTAATGCTAGTTTTGTGAGGAATCTCCAAACTGACTTCCACAGTGTTTTCACTAATCTACACTCCCACCAGTACTGCAGTAAGGTTCCTTTCTCCCTACAGCCTCTTCAGCATTTGTTATGGGTTGATTTCTTGATGATGGCCATTCTTTCTGAGGTGAGATGGAATCTCAGGGTTGTTTTAATTTGCATTTCTTGAATGATTAATTATGTTGAACATTTTTTCATGTATTTATTTGCTATTAGTAGTTCCTCATCTGAGAGTTGTGTATTCACCTCAGATGCCCCTTTTTGGATTGGGATCTTTCAATTTTGGGGGCCTGATTTTTAAAAATTCTTTGTATATCCTAGATAGAAGTTCTTTGTCTGAGGGGCAGTTGGCTAAAATTTTCCCCAATTTATAGGTTTTCTTTTTACTCTATTGGTGACTATTTTTGATGTGCAAAAACTTTTCAATAAGCTGAGATCCTATTTGTTAATTCTTTGAAGTATTTCCTGTGCAGTTTGATTTTTGTTCATGAACACTCTTCCTACCTCTATATCTTCAAGAGTTTTACATACTTTCTCTTCCAATAGATGTAGTGTTTCTGTTTTAATATTTACGTCTTTGATCCATTTTGACTTTAGTGCATGGTGAAAGACATGGGTCTAGCTTTAGTCTTTGGCATGTGGAAAGCCAGTTTTTCCAGCACCACTTATTAAAGAGGCTATCTTTTTTCCAGTGAACATACTTGGCCCCTTTGTCAAACATAAAGTGGTTAAGTGTGTTTGTAGTTGTGTCTGCATCTTCTAATCTGTTCCATTGATCTTTGGGTCTTTTTTTTTGCCAGTACCATGCTGATTTTATCACAGTAGCTTTGTAGTATAATTTCAAGTCAGGAATGCCTCTGGCCTTTCCTTAGCTGCCCAGGATTGCATTTGGTATTCTAGGCCTCTTCTGGTTTCAAATGAATTTTAGGAAGGTTTTCCCTAGATCTGTGAGGTATATTAATGGTGTTTTCATTGGGGTTGCTTTGAATCTGTACAACAATTTTGGGAGTATGGCCATTTTCACAATGTTATTTCTTTCTATCCATGAGCAAGGGATATATTTCCATTTTCTGATATCCTTTTTGATCTCATTTTTCAGAGCGCTATGATTTTCACTGTGTAGATCTTTTACTTCTTTTGTTAGATTAATTGCTAAGTATTTCATCTTCTTAGATGCTACTATGAAAGGTATGGTCTTCCTATTTTCTTTCTCAGTCTTTGTTTTTTGTGTGCAGGAATGGTATTGATTTTTGAGTGTTAACTCTGTATGCAGCTATGCTACTGAATTTGGTAATTAAATCCATAAACCTTTTGGTGGAGTTTTTGGGGTCTTCTATGTAGAGTATCATGTCATCTGCGAATAATGATAATTTCACTCTTCTTTCACTTCTGTCCTATTCCTCTTATTTCTCTCTCTTGTCTAATTGCTCTGGCTAATATTTCCAGAACTATATTGAATAGGAATGGTGACAGTAGATATCCTTGTCTTGTTCATGATTTTAAAGTGAAGGCTTTCAATTTTTGTTCATTTAGTATGACATTAGCTGTTGGTTTGTCATAGATGGCTTTGATCAGCTTGAGGTAAAGGCCATCTATTCCTATTTTCTGTAGGGTTTTATCATGAATGAGTGTTGGACTTGTTCAAAGGCTTTTTCTGCATCACTGGAGATGATCATATGACTTTTGTCTTTGACTCTATTGACATAGTGTATTATATTAATTGATTTGCATATATTGAGCCATCCCTGCATTCCTTGGATGAATCCCAATTGGTCATGGTGTATAATCTTCTTGATGATTTGTTGTATCCTGTTTATTGGTATTTTACTGAGAGTTTTTGCACATATATTCATTAGGGAGATTGTCCTGTAATTCTCTTTTTTGGTTGGGTCTTTCTCTGGTTTTGGTATCAGTATAATACTTGCCTTCAGGAATGTGTTGGGGAGGATTCCTTCCCTTTCAATTTCATTAAAGAGTTTCAGAAGAATTGGTGTTACATCTCTAAATTTCTTGTGTAATTCAGCTGTGAATCCATCAGCACCTGAGTTTTTCTCCATTGGCAAGTTTTTTATTACATTGTCAATTTCATTGGCAGATATTGAGTTATTCAGGATTTTTATGTCTTCTTCATTCAGCTTTGGTAATTCATGTGTATTGAGAAATCTGTCCATTTGCTCTGTGTTTTCCATACATTGAGAGTAAAGATTTTTAAAGTAGGTATTGATGATCTTCTGAATTCCTTCAGGATCTGTAGTGATTTCACCCCTTTTGTTCCTTATTGCATGTATTCCATTTTTTCCTTTGCTTTATTGGATAAGGTTGGATATGTGTTTATCTATTTTATTTATTCTTTCAAAGAACCAACTCTACAATTCATTAATTCTTTGTATTTTCTTTTAGTCTCGATTGCATTAATTTCTTCCCTGAGCTTTATAATTTCCTGTCTTCTTTGGGCTTTGGGATTTAAAGGAAAAGAGTCTAGTTAAGAGACTAGTAAAAAGGATTTAAAGGAAAAGAGTCTTCAAGACTACAAAAAAGGATTTAATTCAGTGCTCAGCACACCGGAGAGGAGTCGACGGGTAGGTAAGCCCGGTCTCCGGAATTGTTTCATCAGGGTTACTATGGGAAATTCTCTGTCTTAAAAGGAATCTGAATCAGAACAGGAGATCTTGCAGGGTAAGAGAAGAGAAAGAGGAAAAAATAAAAATAAATTAATTAATTTAAAAATGTGTTAAGTTGCTACTAATTAAAAAGGAAACAGATGATTTCAAAAACCAGTGTTGATAGATATATACATATATAAAAATGTTTGCTGTTTTCATGGTTCCTGTATTTACTCTTCTTCTCTGGGTTGTGGATAGATGGAGTTTTAAAACTACAAAGGCTTCAGCTGGGCTGTACTTTAGAGCTAAGTCCCCAGCCCAAGCGGGACAAGGGCGGCGGCACAGCCAGGGCTAGAGGGCTCAGGGAGCGCCCCGGGTGCTGGTTCTAGGCAGACCCAGCTGGGACTTCCCAGCCGCCTGTGTGTCTGCGCGGCCTGTCCAGCTACAGCCACTGGCGCACACTGCCAGCTACCAACATGTGCGCCAGGACCCAGTGGACAGGACATGACTGTGGCCCGCCCTGGCTCTCCCTGCCGCCAGCGCCACCGGCCCAGGCAAGGCTGTGCCCGAGTTTGGCACAGGAAATTCGTGCAGCTCAAATCAGTGCCTATGCTCAGAATTCAAAGAAAAAAAAAACTGGACATGCAGGGGCCAGAGTGAGAGCCCGTTCTGGGTATTAAGACTATGGACTATTGCCTCAGGGTACAGTAAGACTCCTGCTAGGCCGCAGTGGTGTTATTTTAAAAGGTCTTTAGGTTTTGCCTTGTGTTACCAATGCTGATTATACAGGCAAAATCAAGGTTATGTTTCAATCTACTCAAAACACTGTGGTACCTATTACTTTCAGAGAAAAATTGATTACTTAAAGAAAAAACATTTTTAAGGGCTCTCCTAGACACAAGTACAGATGGCCTGCAGGTGTGGCAGCTGCAAGTCCATAGGGCGTGATTGGTATATCCTGATAGAGTGGAGATGCTAAATTACTAACCTGGAGAGATACAAAAATGCCATTCTCTTTGGAATAGTTTCACAAGGAATAAAGCCACAGAGTATAAAGCAAAATTTTAAAAAATTATCAGGCTTTTACATTATCTCCTTAAGGTGATAAATTTAAAAAGTTGTTTCTATCCCCAAGATAAAAGTTTGCCTTTAGTTTAAAACAAATCATATTTTCCAGAACTTACTATAAGGAAGATATTTTTAAAAGATTATTTAAAAGTAAAAAATCCATAACTTTCATAAATAAAATTTTGTCCCTTGTCTCAAAAAATATATATATATATTTCAGTAATCGATTTGGTCTTTTAGAGTTATAGTAAAATTTATTCTTCATTTTAGATTCATACAGCTAATAAAATTGTTTTATTTTAATTACAAATTTCTTCTTAATATCATATACAGAATTTGCTATTGATTTAAAAGTCTGGTGCTCTCATGATTCCTAATGATGTTAATTGCTTGTTTTATAGTCCAAAATTAAACAGGGATGAAAAAGCTTTGGTATTTTACAAATAGATATGAAAGTTTAAAATACAATCTAGAAGCTATACAGTTTAAACAATCGTTTAATTTTGACATTCCATTTAAATAATGACAAGCCTAATGTTGGCCTCAAAAAAATACAAGTTATGGGAGGATCCGGGGAAGATGGCGACCGGGTGAGCAGCAAGGGAGCGAACCTCCTTAATAAACACCACCAGCTCGAGACAGACTTGGTGAGCGTGAATGCCGGAACCTCGGCTGGGAAGTTTAAACTGGGCGTATTTCTCTGAGATGCCGGGGGAGATGTGGTAGGGCGGACCAGGCTGCCGGGGCAAGACGTGGGAAAGTC
>PVLD010017701.1:0-41100 GCA_004027595.1 Dinomys branickii
TAGGCAAGTGGTCAAAACTGGAGTCCATACTCATAAGTGAAATAAATCAGCGATACATGTGCAGGCAACGTATTGTATCACTGGTGTAAGAACCCGAGGGTGGGAATATAAACTAAGAGACATGAAGGAAATCTGTTCTAAAACAAAGAACAGATGGGATGAAGGAAAGTAGAAAAGAAAAAGACAAAAATGTATGTATATATATATGAATATGCATATATGCAGGAGGGCTAACATGGTTCTACTATTGTATTATATCACTTAATGCTAAGCAATAATCGATGATGGGTTATTTGATCAATCTTTTATGTCTGTATGTGTTATCTTGAATGCACACTTCGAAGATATCAATATGTAAAGCAGCAAGTATTGGTGGTTTTTTTTTGTTTTGTTTTTTTTGTTGATGTTTGCCTGTTTTGTTTTTTGTCTTTGGATTTTTGGTTTTTGTGTTTTTTATGTTGTTGAGAGGATTAATTGTCTGACTAAATTTGCATGTCTGTATATGGGTTCATATATTTACACTTCGAAGATATCAATGGATAAAGCAATAACCACTGTGGAGACCATATCACCTTGTCTATAGATTAGTTGTGATTGTAGTATTTTCTATGCGAATTGGTGTCTGTTTGTCAATACGTTTGTGTACTTTTATTTTTTTTTAAATAAAAAAATAAAAAAAAAGAAAACACTGCTCCAAATAATCTCCCCCTGTGCCTTCAGTGTCTCACACCTGCCGCTGGGCTGCAGCAGTTACACTCTTAACTCATGCTCTTTAACTATGAAAACATTAACTAAAACACAGAAATATGATATTAAAAGCAGAAATTATAAAGGAAAAGATGGATCAATTCAATCCTGAAACTGTTGTATATCAAGTATGAGTATAAAGTTACAACATATATTGCCAGTGTCTATGACCAAAGAGGGTATTTTAATATAGCAATAAGTGAAAATGAACACCTGGAAATAAAAATGATTGGAATATTTGAACAACTGATTTACAAAAGAAGAAATTAAAATGGTTGCCATATTCCTAGTCTGTGGAGGAGTGTTATTCATAAAGCATAAACCTATGAAAAATGCTGTTTGAGACACCCAACAAAGTCAAGGCAATGAAGAGTTTAGACTCCTTGGATCACTGTAACAAGAGAGAAACCAAGAGCACCAAACTGCTGGCAAGAGCTGAGAAAATTCTGGAGTAGGTGGCAGAGAAGTAGAGATGAGATATTTTAGTGGGGGACTGATTGTGGCAGAAAAGACTAACTTTTTCCAAAACACTCTCAAGTCTTTTTAGACTTAAGAGTAGTCATAATTTGTTTTACTTTCTGAACTGTGGACTCAGACTGAACTTTGTCATGAGAACAGGCATTTATGGGGTTCTCATCTGACCCTTTGGTTGCAGTTTGGTTGGTTAGATGTGCCTTGGGGTTAGAAGTAAACCTGTGGTGGTTTCCTAGGTAATGAAGTGGCCTTTCCCTGCCCCCATCATACATTGTCTTAGGTCATCATCCAGACAACTCACTGCCTCGACCTGTCACTGACCACAAACCTAGAGGGGATCTGACTGCACGTATACATCCCCCTGACTTTCCAGGAGGAAGGAACAAGGGAATCTATTTTCACAAAAGTGGAGAGGTTAGTTACAATTACAGAGGCCAGTTATGATGGACAGGCTGAAGAACCTATAAAACATACTTTTTAGATAGACTTCTGATGATCCCTAATTTATCTGCGTAGACCACTCATTCTTCCTGAACTGTTACTGTGCAATCTGCTCTGTGTGGGCAACAATCAACTTCATGTGGACATCACCCAACATTAACTGTTGCCCTCACAGTGTAGCTCATCTTCTGCCTGTGGGCTTCCGCATTGCTACTGGGGTACAAGATGCCAAAAGTTCATCCTTGTATTTACAAATAAACTGGAAGTAGAGACCTGGCAAGAAATGCTCTGTAAGGAAATTCTGATGAATAGAGACAGATCAAGAGATCTGCAACCCGTCACAGGACAATGGGAGCCAGTGGAGGTTGCAAAGCAAGCAAGAGAATTTGAATTTGTTAAGAGACCACTTTTGCACCAATGTGCAGGCAGTGATAACTCTGCAGTGTCTGTGTTGTGATATTGAAGGCACAAGTGGAAATTATTTGGAGCAGTGTTTTCACAGCAATACATACTTTCACTTAGCATGAACACTTACTGAGGGCCAGATGCTTATTGGAGAGGATGGCAGAAACTCGTGTGTGTGTGTGTGTGTGTGTGTGTGTGTGTGTGTGTGTGTGTGTGTGTGTGTAAGGGGCCTGAGAGCTCCCAGTGATGGGGAGAGAGTGAGGCTAGTGACAGGGTGATTAGAAAACCTTGTTGGGAATATAGTTAGGAAGTGCTGTCCAGGACTAAGTTAACCAAGTCAGGAAGGATGAAAGGAAAGGGACAGGCAAGAGGCACTGGAATTAGTTTTTAAAATGACAATGAGTTTCCACACCGAGACCGGAGGGGTTGGGGAGGACAACGTCCAGGCCAGGAAGAGTAAGCTGGGTTGCACAGTGGGATGGCAATGATCCCTTGCACTTCTGCCCAGGGGTGTGGGGTAGGAGCTGCTGTATCCTCTGCCTCTGGTAAAGCACAAGTGTGGGAACAGGGCTTCCATGAAGCAGGGTGGTAGGAGAAGAGTAGTCATAATTCGTTTTACTTTCTGAACTGTGGACTCAGACTGAACCTTGTCATGAGAACAGGCATGAGATGTGCCCTGGGGTTGGAAGTAAACCTGTGGTGGTTTCCGAGGTAACGAAGTGGCCTCTCCCTGCTCCCGTTATGCAGGGTCTTAGGTCATCATCCGGGCCACTCACCGCCCCACGCTGTCGCTGTGCCCATAGCGGCCACAGGCACAGTCTCTCATTTCTTTCTTTTTTTTTTTCTTTAACCACTTTACTAACATATAATTCACATGCCATAAAATTCACCCAGTTAAGAGGTACAATTCAGTGATATGGGGATATATTACATAAATAATTTTAAAATATAAATAAAATGTATATTTAATAATTTAAAATTTTAATTGTACATTTAAGTCATTTAAAATTGTGTAAGTCAATGGCATTACTTATATTCATAATGTACAATCATAACTATTATGTATTTCTAAAACTTTTTAATTACTATAAACAAACTTTCTAACCATTATATGGTAACTCCTTGCCCCCTCTCCCAGCTCCTAGTAATCTCTAATCTACTCTGTCTCTGTGAATTTATCTGTTCCAGATATTTCATATAAATGGAATCATACAATATTTGTCCTTTCATTGGCTTATTTCACTCAACACAGTGTCATTCATGCTTTGGCGTGTATCAGAACTTCATTCTTATGGCTGGTTAATAGTCCACTCTGTCCATTTACCTGCTGTCTCCACCTTTTGACTAATGGGAATAATACTGTACAAGACACTGTTGGGTATCAGCTTTCAATTCTTTTGCGTATATCCCTAGGAGGAAATTGCTGGCTTATATGGTAATTCTCTTTAAGCATTTTAAGGAACCTTCTTAAATGTTCTGGGTACAGGTGAAGACACACAGTGGCTGGGGGAAGAGATGAGTAAAATTCCACAACCACCTATGTATGCAAGAAGACAGGAAAATTATCCTCTACCACTAGGATGGGATAGGACCCCTCAGGTCATCCCGTACCTGAGGACGAAGGCATACAGTGCAGGCCCAGGACCAAGGCTGAGCCAGCATCACAGAAAGGAGCCCCTACCCCAGGCTGGTATGAACTCAGCAACAAATAATAGATGTTTACTACTAGGGGGGAGTTCAAAAACACAGTTTCTCTTTGAGTGTAGGCAGAAGTGGAACAAAATGTTGCAATAAACTCTCTGGTAATGTAGTCCTACCCCACTATAAGCACAAGGCTATGCTAGACCAATGGAAAGCCTGTGGTGGACGCAGGGTAACTGCAATGCAAACTGAGATGAACTCCTAGGTAGAATGACTCAATTTCTCACAGCAGAGGTTGGAAACACAGATGTATTCACATATCAAAACAGGAAACTACCCAGCAGCTACTGACCTGCAAATTATAAGGCACACAGAAAGTACAACACACAGTCAAGACACAAAGCAATCAACAGAATCAAACTCAGATATGATTCCGAAGTTAAAATTATCAGACAGAGGATTGAAATAATTATGATTAATGTGTTAAGGTCTCTTGTGGGTAGAATTCACAAACGTGGAGAATGTCAGCGGAGAGATGAAAACTATATGAAGAAACCAAAGAAAAATACACGAGATGAAAAACATGATGAAAGAATAGTAATTTTGAAAGGCTTATTAGTAGACTCAACTCAGCTGAGGAGCTACAGGACCCAAAGACTGGCCAATAGAAACTGCTCCAATTAAAGCACAAAGAGAAAAGGAGTAAAAGCAAAATTCAGTGCAAATCATGTAAGAGCTATGGGACAGTACCAAGCAAATAGCAAATATTGGATCTCAATAAGAAAACAGACAAGGTGGTCAAAGAAATATTTGAAAATATAAATAATAGGGCAGACCTTTTATCCCCAGTGAAGGAATGAAAGGCTTTGAAGTATCTACCATAGGGAGTTACTGCCCAAATGGTTTTGATGGTTTTAGTAGAGACCAGAGTCTGGAACATCTAGGCTGTGGGCATTCTAATAGCGAGGCCTGCTCTGTATCTCAGCAGCATGATTTGATACCAGTGTCATCCCTGAGTGCAGTAACACCTAATCTGTGGTGATATGCAGAGGATTACAGTACTGGAATGATCCCTTTACTAAATATTTCGTGTGGGTCGATTCCAGGCATTTCTCCCTGTTTCCAAAGTGATTTTAAATTGGCTGCTATAGTACAAAGGAGCTGACCCGAAGTGTCTGGTGCAGAGCAGATGCTCAACAAGCAGTGCACCTACTGTGCACTGGCTCAACCTGGTATCGTTTCCAGCTCTTTGCCAAATATATCCCCAAGGGAAAGTTGGTTTCTTTCTTATGACTGGGTGGGTGGTGGATAGACTCCAAAGAGCACCCAGTGAATCAAATTCAGGATGGGCTGGCTAAAGTTTGCTTCCCAGGGGTTACAGGGCATTAAAACCTTGTATTCCCACTTATCCAGCTTTTATCAGCACCTGGAGACCAGAGACTTCAGCCCAAGTCCACACACCCCTGCAGTTCCCACTTGGCCAAAGGGGATAGTACTCTTCTTTCATTTTTCTGAGACCTAATTCAATCTATCCTCTGTCCCCAAACATCTATATGCTTGTTTAATTTTTTGTGTGTGTGCATGAAAACACATACTTCTGCTTATGGTATAAAACACTTATAAGTCTACCTATAAAAAGTCTTTGAATTGTTAAAATTTAATAATTAACTGCTGAAGCAGATGAGTGATGTTTAGGGTTCCTACATCCTTCTCCATACTTAAGAAACTAAAAAATAGAGTCCTCATGACTTACCTGTGCTTTCTATATTTTAATTATATCTTTGGAAGAAGAGTAATCTTGTAATATGTTTTGCCCTTTATATAGAGACATATTGTTGATCTTTATCAGTTCACCAAATATCCCATATTTATACTCTAAAAGCATTTGACTAATTACAGTGAGTTACCATGTAAAAGAAAACTTTAGAGTCCAATGAACTGTTTGCTTATCCTGTCATTATTTGAATTTTCTTTTGATAGATGTGGGATAGCTGCTTTTTCTTTTTGGTCCGAGTGAAGTTGAAGAAATACTAGGTATATTTGACTTTTTGTACTGTTTTTAGAGGGCAATATAGATACAGTTTTGTGGTCATGTACTGAGTCACATGAAAGTACAGCTTTTGGCAGGAAGTTATAGCTCCCCAGCTGTTTGAATTAGATACACCATACCTTTTTACAATAAATATTCAGAGGCTGAAAACCACATGTTACGTTGTGGTAGAGTAAAGTAAATTACTAAGGGATCCTGTAGGCACTCGGAAATTTGGGTTAAAGGTTTGTCCTTATCCATCCTACTATTTTAGTAGATTAGATTTAATAACATCTAAAGAGAGATATTTGGTAGTGCTATGGTCTGAATGTCTCGACCAAGTTCATGTTTTGAAAACTTAATCCCTAATGCAACAGTGTGGAGAAGTGGGAATTTCAGGGGTGACTGGGATGAATTAATGCTATTACAGCATGACTGGGTTAGTTACCTTAGGAGTGGGTTCCTGACAATAATATGAGTTCAGCATCCTTCTCTTTACTCTTTGCCCTGTATATGTTCTCTTGTCCTTCTGCCTTCTGCCACTGGTGAATCAGCAAAAAGGCCCTTGCCAGATGTGGGTCCCTTAACCCTGGACTTCTCAGTTTACAGAACTGTAATAAATAAATATCTGTTGTTTATAAATTACCCAGTCTCAGGTATTCTATTATACAGCACAAAACAAACTAACAGTTGTTCCTGAGCAGTGGGGATTTTGTGATAATAAGCACTGTACTTGAAAATGTGGACAAAGAAGTGGAAGTTGGCTGGAACAGTTTGCAGGAGCAGGCTGGAAAAGGGCTAGATTGCTGCAAGTGGAACATGCAGGGTGACTCTAGAGAGGGTTCAGAAAAAAAGAACTATAGATAAAATCTGGAACTTCTTAGAGGTTAAATGGTTGTGGTTAGGATGTTGGTAGAACTCTAAGCCCATCTAATGAAGTCTCAGATGTAGCTGAGAAGGTATCAGACACTAGACAAAAGGCTATTGTTATGCAGTGGCAAAGAATGTAGCAAAATTATGTCTGAGTCCTAGGGCACTGTGGAAGGTAGAGTTTAAGAACAATAAACACAAGACATCTGGTAGAAGAAGTATCTAAGTAGTAAAGGTGCATCATAACTTCTTTTTGGATAATTATAGTAAAATAAGAGAAGAGAAAAAGAATTTAAAGGGGAAATTTTTAAAAGGGAAAGAGAAAGAAAAATTTTGAAAAATTTCAGGCTGACGTGGAAAGATTGAAAAGTGTGTTTAAAAGAGCAAACGAAAGGTTGGCCAGAGGACCATTTGCTAAAGAGATGACCTGGGTGCAAAGGTTCTATTCATCAAAACACTGGGAGAAAGGCTCTGAAGGCATTTTGGAGATTTCCAAGGCAGGCCTGCCTATCACAGACCCACAGCAGGGCATGGTTTCCAGAGAGGCATCCCTTAGACCTCAGCATTTGCTGCTCAGGTTGCCTTGGGACTCTGCTCTGTACATTCTGGTGCTGCCTTCCTTTACTACCCCAGCTTCAGCTTAAGCAGGCCCAGGTGTGGCTTAGTCCTCCACCCTGGGGGATGTAAGCAGTGAGTTCTAGTGGCATCCACCTGGTGGTAATTCTGTAGTGCCGGGTTTGTGAGCTGTGGGAGCCTGAAATCCTAGATTTCATAGTGTATCAAGGACAGTGTGCTGAGGACGTGGGACATGGAGTTAAAGGAGATTATTTTCCAGCTTTCAAACAATGTTTTTTTTTCCCACTGAGTTTTGGACTTTTGGGACTGGTTATCCCTTTCTTCTTGCCTATGTCTCCTTTTTGGAATGAGAATGTCTATTCTATTCCTGTCCCACCATTGTATTTTGGAGGCACATAACTTGTTAATTCCATAAACTCATAGCTGGGAAGGAAATTGCCTTTGGATGAATCATATATTGAGTCTCCCTCATAATTCATTCAGATTAGACTGGCCTCTTGAGCTGATGTTGGAATCAGTTTCTTGGGGCTGTTTAGGATGGGATGAATGTATTTTGTATGAGAGAAGGATATGAATTTTGATCATCAGGGGTAGAATGGTATGATTTGAATATGTCTCCCAAAATTCATGGTTGTAAACCTAATTCCCAATGCAAAGTATTGAGAGGCAGGATCTTTAGATGATTAGGCCATGAGGACTTTGATCTCATGAAAAATTAATACTATTGTCACAGGGAACAGAGTCTTGATAAAAGGATGAATTTGCCCCTTATCCCACCTCCTTGTTCTTTTGTTCTTCTGTCTTTTACCATAGGATGACATAGAAAAAGTGTGCTTTGCTATGTGCAAGCCCTTTCACCTTGGACTTACAAGCTTCCAGAATTGTAAGAAACTAGTGTATTCTCTATAAATCACTCAGTGTCCAATCAACTTTCCATCACTATAGCAAAATACTCAACATAATGAACTGATAAAAGGCTAATTTTGACTCTTGGTTTTAGGGATTCCAGTGCTTGGTTAGGCAGACTCGTTGCTTTTAGTCCCAGAGTGGTGCAGCATGCCACGGTGAGGATGTGTGGCAGAATAAGCACTTACGTCAGGAGCCAGGAAGCAAAAGAGAACAAAGAGGACTCTGGAGTCCCACAATTCCCTGCAAAGGCTGCCTTCAGTGACTTAAAGCTCTAACACCACATGCCACATTTTAAGGGTTCTACTACCTGCTAATACTGTAGTTCCTCCCTGAGCACCAAGTAGTTAACATACAGATCATTGGGGGATTTTCAACATCCCAACATTAGCACCTAATTGCAGGTGTTCTGTGATAGCAACACAGAATGGACTATGACAGAGGATAAAGTGTGATGCGGCTGTTTATCTTTGTAACTGGCATGTAGGAAGGGATATAGTGGTATCTCAGGTTGCCCTGAGAAGTTAATTGTGAGGTACACGATGAGGGAGGGTGGAATATGTGTACGTATGTGTATGTGTGCTATAAACTAACCTGTAGTGAAAGTGAAAGGTCAATGGAAATGTCTAGTTAAAATAAAAAATTTCACTTAAGCTGAAAATAATGAATGAAGTAGTTCATGAGAAGTGGTTAATGCAGGAAAATCTCCAGGTTGGTATTTTTTTTTAAAGACAGTAGTTTCTCTTCTTTCCTAACTAATATACATGCAGAGGCCTGCTACTCTTGTGATCTCCTAGTTTCCCTCAACTGTTTGTACATGAGGAAACTGGTTTTCAGGGAAGCAGGTAATCTGACGTAGTGAATCATGACTTGTGCAAATCCAGGCTGACTCCAGAGTTCATATCCCTAAACACTGCACAACAGTGGTGCGTACGTAATAGTGGTATCTGCAGGATTGTATGTATTGCAGTGATGCATGTGCAGCAGTGGCGTCTGAAATCGTCTCTGAGGGTTTGCTGGAAGGATGATCTTGGCCTATGCTTACATTGGCTGCAGAGTTGCAGGAAATCTAGATTCCAGCCCTGATTCTCAATGCCCTGTGCATGGCCCCACTCCAGTCTACTTATTTTACTTTACAGTTACAATTTCTGCCTCTTGGGAGGAGGACAGTTAGACACAAAGTCAGGGGGGTGCCTTGAAAATTTACTTTGCACAGTACAGCTTTGGGAAAGTGTTATAGTGATCTTTGTTTTTGTTCTGACTTTGTCTTTGGCAAAATGTGGAATATTTGAGGAAACAGAAGGGACTCTAGGTCCAGGGGTGGAGGAGAATCACTCAAGGTGACTGAGTGGGCAGCCACCTGTGGCTTTGTGAACAGTCTTTCTGTTCCATAGAGAAACTGCTCAGTAGTCTGGCATTTAAAGGTGTCATGACTGGATTCCTGGGTGCAGTTTTAGCAGATGACTGTGCAATGGCTAGGCTCATGTTGGGTTTTTTCACTGGAGTTTCTGACTCAACTATAATAGTGGATATTTTGAGTAATGGAGACATGTACTGTTTGTTTGGGGGAAGGATAACTTTAGTTCTTTGTGTGTGTGTGTGTGTGTGTGTGTGTGTGTGTGCTCACACGTGTGTGCCCACACACTGCCACCATGCAGGCAGTGACAGTGGTGGTGGAGGTCATTATAAAGGCCAAGGCCTGTTGTTGGGAGGAGTGAGGCGTGAGGCAGTGGCAGATTCTTTAGAGTTCTGGCATTTTAGAGCCAAGAGTACTTAGAGATTGTGTTCTGAACTGTCCTTTCTTAATAATGGCAACTGGTAGACAAAGATAGGTATTATAGATTAAAATTTAAAGTACAGTTCCTTACTTCCAGTAGCTACATTTTAGGTGTTCACTAGCCACCTGTGGTTGGTGATTTCCACACTGGATCACAAAAATGTAGGACATTTTCATCTTTTCAATTCTATGGGTCAGTACCATCCCAGATTGGTTCTTTTGTTTCAAAAATGAGAAAACTAAAGCTGAAAGGAGGCACCGGCTAAATTAGGATAATTGCACTTCTTACCTGATGCCATCTTCCTAATTAAGTTTATGGCCTTGTACCAAGTATGAGGGGGTGGGGGCTCAATTCTAATCTCTTGACTTCCTGAAGATCATGTGTAACGTGTGGTTAGACTAGATTTTTTTTTTTAAATCTCTCTCTCTTTTTTTTAAGATAGGAACTTTCCACCCATGAAATATTCTGTGAAAACTAAAATATAAGATAGGTGAAAACCAGAACTGGTCTGGCTGAAGCACAGTGTGAGAGAGTGTATGTGTATGTCCAGGAATTCCAACATCTTGTTATTCTAGCTCTTTTATCTTCCTGGTGTGCAGAGACCCAGGGGAAACAGTTGGAGAATTTGTGATCTATACTTCGGTTTCTTAATGGGTGGACTCTGAATTTTCATGTTTGATGTGGCTGCAAGGCGTGGGGATGGAATGTGCTCAGAGAACTCACCATGGGTCTTATTGCCTGCCTGGTGTTTCACACCTCAAGGGGTAGAGATAGAGTTTGGCGATAATGACAAGTCCCCTTACTGTAGTTTCTATTTCCTGCAGAGATGGGGAGGAGGGAGGCATGGCTGGAGCAGAGCATTATTCCTTTGAATAATGGATGGTTGATGCCACAGCTTTGTCCAGGCTTGCTGGGATTTTCTTGGAAGATTTGATTCATTCATTCCTTAGTTTATTCATTTATTCACTCATTTGTGAGGTATTTGCTGAGTTCCTATTATGCTGCTGATGGTGAGCCAACATTCTGTGGGAGTGAGAGGCATACTAAGATAAATTGCACAAAGACCTCCTCTTAAAGAAAGTTAGAGTCTAATAAGGAAAACCAGATAAATATCAATACCTAAAAAACAAGGTAATAACCGGTAAGTTCTAAAAGTGGGATATAGATAAAACACTATGGAATGCTTCAAGAGGAAGAAAAGAAATTTTTTTTTTTGGTGCTGGGGATTATACCTAGGGTCTTTCACTGAGCTACAACTTCAGACCTTAATTAATTTATTTTTTAAAAATTTTGAGACAGAGTCTTGCTTAGTTGCTTAGGCTGGGTACTGAACCTCCAATCCCTCTGCCTCATCTTTTCAAACTGTTGAGAATACAGGCATGCGCTATCATGTCTGGCCAATAAATGAATTCTAACTAAGCATTTGATAAAGAATCACGGAGAGGGTCTTTCATATGGGCATTGAATAGAGTGGATTTGTGTGCATAGAGATTGAAGAGAGAGGCAGATGGCACTTCTGCTGAAGGCAAGCACACATACTAATGCAGGGAGCTGAAAAAACATTTAAGGCATAGCAAACATTTCAATGGCAGGGACACATAGGGACTACATACAACTGTAAAATTTCCTCTCACCTTACCAACCTTCAATAATTCAACATCATGTGAAAGAGAGAATCTGGGTCAAATATTTCTTCAATTAGCACTAAGGAGAAAGATGTTGTGGACTTTTATTGGTTAAGGATATTTAGAGGAACAGAATCAATATAAATATATATTTATATGTGTACTTATATAAACATTCTCTCTATATATACATGTCTATATATATATACACACATGTATATATATATATATAATGTTTCTGCAGTAGGATTTATTAGATATGCTTACAAGGTAAGAAACAGGAAATTCTGTAATGGTCATTTACACGATTTGTAGCAGGAGAATCTACACTGGCTCTCTGTGTGCTGTCCGGGGGAGGATCCTGTAGCTGCTCAGCCAAGAAGATGGAAGCTGCAGAACAAAAGGGATCAAGGATGCAGCAACAGTCTAAGGTTGAAGGCCTGGAAGCTAATTGGTGGGTCACTGATGCAAGTCTGTGTTGGAAGGCTGAAGAAACTGGAGACCAGTACCCAAGGTGACAGCAAAGACTGGGGCTCTTTCAAACCAGAACCCTTCCTTCTTTCCCTTTTTATCCCTCCAGACTACAAGCCTATTGGTTGGTGCCACTGGGGTGGATTTTCCCCTCTCAGTTTGCTAGTCTACTTGTCAATCATCCACAGACACACCAAGAACTGTGACTTACTAGTTTGATAGGCCTTTCTCAATACATTCAAGTGGAAATATCATGATTAATGATCACAGATTCAAAACTGTCAGTGTTTTGGAGTCTTCTCAGTCTTGCAAAGGACAGAAGTGTGCCAAATGACAAACTTGAAACTTTCTTTCTTGGCAGCCCCCGATGGGGTCCTGACCACCATAGCGAAGAGGCAGGTGAATCCCTCTCAGCGTGGATACCAGTGGTTTCTTAAACTTCTTCCCCTTAATAGACATTAGAAACACATAACTGTAAGTGAGCTGTGGTTTGGAAAAAGAACTAAAGTGAAGTGTATTTTTGGCTTTAACATTCCTTTATGAGGAAGATCTTAGGCATGTGAGTTAGAACTAAGGACAGAGGAACATCAGAGAGCCTTAGAATGGCTATTGCTAAGATATTTTCACAGGCTCTGGATGCTATATTCAGGAACTATGTATGCATAACAGGGCAGATTTGGAAGAAATTTATGCATTTTTAAGTCATCCATGTTACTACATGGTAGTAGTTCATTCTTTTAATTTTTATTCTTTCGATGCTGGGGATTGAATTCATGGCCTTGCATATGGTAGGCAAGCATTCTGCCTTGAAGCTATAACCCCAGTACCATTCTTTTTTTTTTTTGCGGTACTAGGGATCGAACTCAGGACCTTGTGCTTGCCAGGCAAGCACTTATTCCACTGAGCTATATCCCCA
This sequence comes from Dinomys branickii, assembly GCA_004027595.1. Lineage (NCBI taxonomy): Eukaryota > Metazoa > Chordata > Mammalia > Rodentia > Dinomyidae > Dinomys > Dinomys branickii. Next base: position 12,880 of record PVLD010017701.1, read on the forward strand.
GCCCCCCCAGTACCATTCTTTTAGTCTTTTATTTATTTATTTTTACAGAATTTTTTAGTGTGGCTAAATATATATGTGTATATCATGGACTTTATAATTTTAACCATTTTAAATGTGTATTTCAATATCAGTAAGTATATTCATATTGTTGTGCAACATTATCATCAAGCTCCAGAAAAATTTACATCTTCCCAAGCTGAAGCTCCATACTTACTAAGCAATAACCATTCATTCCTGCCCTTCTGAGACCCTGATAACAGCCCTTCTTTTTGTGGCTGTGAATTTGATCACTCCAGGTACCTCACGTGAGTGGAACCTCTGGTATTTGTTCTTTGTGGCTGGCTTATTTATTTAGCATCATGTCCTCAAGGTTCATCTGTGAAACAGCACGTGTCAGAATTTCTTTCCACTTTAAGGCTGAATATTATTGCATTGTATGTGTGTATGACATTTTGTTTACCCATTTATGCATTGATAGATGTTTATACTGCTTCTATCTTTTGGTTATTATGAATAATGGTACAGTGAACATGGGTGTAAAATATCTGTTCAAGTCCCTGCTTTCAATTCTTTTGGACGTATTTCTGGAAATAGAGTTGCTGAGCTATATGGTAATTCTATTTTTCATTCATTGCCGATCTGCCATGCTGTATTCCATAGGAACGACACCATTTTACCTTCTCACTAGCACTGAACAAGGGTTATAATTGCTCCACATTCTCCCCAGTAATTGCTACCTTCTTCTTTTCTTTTTATTATAATCATTCTAATGGATGCGATGCAAATAAAAACTTGTGAACAATAATAATGCTTTGGCTTTCCACACTATTAATGATAAAATGATTTAATCCATATCTTTCCCCAGGCACCTATTTTAAATCTTACTTGGGTATTGCACAAACTGGCTTCTTTGAAAGCTTGGATAATTACAGTCTTCTCTGAAGACAAATAGAAAAATAGTATCAAAAAAATGCGATGAAATACCGTAGTTATTGTGTTTGTTGCTCTTGTGCCCTGATCACGCAATCTCATGACTTCCCATTCATGTGCTCACTAACCAGTAGCTTCCAACTGCACACCGCTGCAAATCTTTGCATGTGAGCTTTCTCTGCCTGCTGAAGTCCTTTTATCCTATGTACAGGATAGCCTTAAAGTGCTGCAGATGAACACCCCATGAAGGATCTCTCCACTGTAGACTTATGGGAGTTAGTGGATAAATACCCCAGCTGCTTTACTCCTCAGCTGGGATAACTCCAAGGCAAGTTCTACTCTGGGTCAGAGGCCCCTACCGGAGACTGAGCCCTAGTGACCCACAGGGAAACCTGTTCAGTGATGTACCCCTCACTGGCTTTGTTCCTTTTCCTACCTTACTTTCCTAATTTTCTACAAGTGCCTTTTGGGAACGTCTGCTAGAGGGGCTATTTGCATCCACATCCACATCTTAGCATCTGCTTTAGGTGGAGACCCAAGCTAAGACAGTCATTATAATAACTACACAAACTTTGTCGTCACATGGAGAGCAGTTTATAGAATAATGTTACAATAAAAAGTACATCTGGATTAAAAGTATATTTATATAAAAATAAGATTTAAAATGCACTATACATTTATGTAAGCAGCCCTCCACCCACTGGAATTGTTCTACGTAAGCTTTCCTAAAGTTATTTATACATGTAATAGAAATTAGTTGCCTTGAGCACTTCAAGGTTGTGATTATCCTGCTATACGCACTGTTTGAAAGTATGTGTTCCTGTTATCCTTAGATTACAACTGATGTCCTTCACAGATGGTTCAGGTTACATAACGTGTTTCTGAGTCATACAGCGCCTCTCTGTGGAAAGATTGCTTCACGGTTGGTTCTGGATATATCATTGTTTCCAGGTATGTCCAGTTGTGGGAGGCATTTAAGGTTTGAAGTTCGACTCTCTTTGCTTTACATATGTAGAGAAATATTTTTATGTTTGTGCTAATAGGACTCATTGTGAAATTTTAGAATAATCTCACCTAAACAATTCTATGTCCTTGCAATTTTTTCACATTTCCGAGTCCCAAATATTACCCTAATGAGGTCCCAAATATTACCCTAAGAAGGATGATGGCTGAATGCTCTTAGGTAAGTTCCTCTAGTTTTGTAGAACCTGACTCCCTGTAGGTTATAGGCAGTAGTCTCTCCTTATCTGGAGGAATGAATTCCAAGACCCCCTATGGATGCCTGAAATCATGGGAAGTACTGAATCCTATACATATGTTTTTTCTATATGTATGTACCCATGATAAAATGTAATTTATAAATTATGCACAGCAAGAGGTTAACAATAACTAAGAATAAATGAAACAATTATAATAATATACTGTGATAAAATTTATGTGAATATGGAATTTCCATTTAATATTTTCTGACCACAGTTGACCATGGGTAACTGAAACTATTAGAATTGAAATTGTGTGCAATGGGGGATTAGTGTGCACTGTAATGGGGGAGTTATGTGAGGCATGAAATGTATTTGGGCAAGGAGTTATTTTCAGCTTTTTGGTGCTGATAGTAGTTGAAATGTTTCACAGAAGATTCACCAAAAATACTTAAAGCAGAGGAAGTTTATAGTGAGGAGTTCAAGGAAAGCTTGTTGAGGAAGAAAAGTTAGACTTTGATGAGATGACTTAAAATAGGTGGGAAATTACAATGTCCTGTAGACTTTGGGGTCTCAGTTGGTGGCCAACAGTCCTATAAACCAACATGAATACTTCCTCAGAAGTACTAACCACATCACTAGTGAAGTTACCACAATTCATTTTTAGTAAACCAGTGTAACAAAACTTGACAAAAATGTGCAAACCTACATAGTACATGTTGAATAACCCTATCTCAAATGCTTAGAAGCAGGATAGTCTAATTTTGAAAATTTTTTTGATTTACATAATGAAAGAACTTGGGAGATCTGGCTTAAATCTAAACATGAATTTAATCTTTGTATTATATACACTTTACTCATACTGCATGAAGATAATTTTAGACAATATTTTTAGTACACCTATATTTTGTTTTTACACCTGTATTTTGACTGTGATTCACGTGACTCAGGGGTGTAACTTTCCATTTGTGGTGTCATATTGGTGCCTAAAAAGTCCTGGAGTTTGGAATACTTCAGATTTTAGATTTAAAATTTGGATTTTGTAGTATTTTAGATTTTGAATTTCAAGTTGAGATTTCAACCTATGTAAGTAAAAACATCCACTGAGATGGCTTTAAAACTATTTTGTTTTGTTTCATCTCCTTGAATGATTTACACCTTCATTAAGAGTCTGTCTTTTTACTAGTTTATGTTCCAGTCAGTATTTCTTCACAGAATAAAACACTGACACACATCAGCTGCCACAAGCTAGTTGTTATTTTTTAACTTTTTAAAAAAGTAATTCTGAAAGCCAGTTGCTAAACACAGCCAACATTGAAAATTAAGTTAGATAAACTTACGATTAAATAAACTTTATAGAAAGAAAGATAAAAACCCAGAGTGCATGACTTCCTCCTTATTTTACTGCATTTTACTAGTATCTGTGCTGTTGAGTTATTTCTGATCATCCTGTCTGGACCACTGAACATTTACTGAACATCTCTTCTTCACCTTCAGGGATGTCTGATTCTTATACTGAAATTGGCTATGGTGGGACTATTTACACAACGGGAATTGGCAAACAATACAAGTCAAGACCTTTTTCCTCAAGAGCCAGTTACTGACCATTTTATCAGCAGACCTCTAGGGAATTGCATTTCTGATTTATGTCTAGTGGGATCTGGGGATGATTTTGAAGGCCAGAGTAGCATCTTATCATTCTGTGGGACATCCAGAGGTTTTATGTCTCAGTCACTGGCACAGCTTTCTGGGTGCTGACTGCCTGGTTCAGAGAAGTTTCCTCTCCATATGGCCACAAGTGTCTGTGGTCACAGCCAGGCTTAGATTTAACCGGACCATTAAAAGACCTTGTTCATCCTCACAAGCACCAATCTTTCTTGATAGCATGCTTTTCACTTTCATGGACTTTGTGAACATTCAGTGGATGTTGCCTGATGGGCTATCATGACTTTTGAAACATTTACCATCTCTTTCTGTGATCCCAGGACTTAAGATCTACCTCTGTCTTCTCTCCCTTCCAGTCCTCCTCCCTCATCTTCTTTTTCACTTTCTGACCATGAAGTGAGTGCTTTTCTGCCTCCTACTCTCCTGTGATGGGCTGTTATCTCACTAGTGGCTCAAAACCAGTGGGGCCAAATGATGATAGACTAGAACCACCAAAATTGTGAGCCAAAACAAATCTTCTCACTTATAAGATGATCATCTCAGGTGCTTTAGTGTAGTACAGGAAAGCTGACTAACACAGTCACACCCCCTTCTCCTCCTCTCCACCACTCATGCATTTTCTGTTGGATCACTCCCCTATTGTAAGAGGTCCATCTGCTTGTCTGCATTTGTCCATCCTATATTCTTTTCTTTATAGTTTGCTTTAAGTACCACACAGTATTTAAGCTTGTGTGTCTGGTTTATTTCACTCCATATTTTATTTTGCAGGTGCATCTGTTTTTATGTAAATGCCCCACATCTGTCATTCCTTATATCACAGTAGTATTCCATTATATATAGATAACAGATATTTCACTATATATAGATACCAGATATAGATATTTTCTTTATCTCATTATCAGTTGATGGGTATGCAGGCTGTTTCCAGGATTTAGCTACTATGAATCATGCTGCTATGAACGTTGTTATCCATGTATCACTATAGTATGGTGTCTTAAGGTCTTTGGGGAAGACACCTAGCAGTGTGATCGCTGCAAGACCCATCATATGAAATATTTCTAAGACCAGTGGCAGAGGCAGGGTTGGGGTTATAGCTGAGTAGTAGGACACTTGCCTAATATTCTCAAGGCTCTGCGTTGAATCCCCATATCATAAAAAATAATGAAAGGAAGTGAAATAAAGGGAAAAGAATATTCTGAAAGCAGCAAGAGAAGCATTCAAATGACAGAGTGTTTCTCATCAGAAACCATTGAGGGAAGAGGGAAATGGTGCAACATTTTTTAAGGTTCAAAAGAAAAAAATCATCAGTACAGGGTCCTTTATCCAGTAAAAAAAAAAACTTTTAGGAATGAAGAGGAAATCAAGACATTTTCATATGAAGAACAACTGGGAGAGTTTGAGGTCAGCAGACCTATCTTCCAAGAATGGCTAAAGAAAGTTTTCTAAACAGAACAGAAATGATAAAGAAGGAATCCTGAAATATCAGGAAGAAGGAAAGAACATAGTAAGCAAAACTAGGGGTCAGTACAATACACTTTCCTTCCCCTGAACCTTTAAACTCTGATCTTGTACATTCAGCAAATGTCACACGACTACATCATAAGTTAGAGATGTAGCATGAAACTCGGGGAAAACACTCTATAGGTCTTTGTTATTGTTCCTCCTTCCCCAGTAAAGCATGGGCAGTAAGTCAGATAGAACAGAGATTGTGGTCTTGCCTTAAGGTCAAAGGACCATCAAATAACCCAGTGAGGGAACAGCCAGCCCAGACGAGTCCACAAGAGCAATGTTGGTTGGTACTGGAGGGACAAATCCTCCCCTTGATTAAAGCTGCTGCTTCTGTGGCCTGTCAGATGAACATGTTGTTCTGGCCCAAACCCATCAATTTCAGACCACATCCTTTATATGGGGATCCTCTTCTTGTGATAAGATGAAGTGTGGAGTCTTAGTTTAAGTTCTTCCTTGCAGCCTTAATATCTTTATTTATTGACTTTCTCACCCTTTTATTCTACCATTTTTATTTCTAACAGTATCATAAACAAGCTTCATGGCCAAATGTTTCTGGGACTTTAAAAGCTGGCAGGCCCAAATGGACCACTAATCGGTTGAAAGAAATGCAGTGGTACTTTCTTTTTTTGGGATATGATTATGGTGATGCCTGGGGGAACCTAAAATTGACAATCTGTTGACTGAAATTGCTTTGGCTAGATAAAGAGGGTATTATGAATTTTAAAAAAATGTTGTGGTAAGAACACTTATCACAAACTTTCCCCTCTTGAGTGTATAATACAGTGCTGTTGATTACATGTACATGTTGTACAGAAGCCCTCTAGAGCTTATTTATTTTGCTTAAATGAAAATTTATGCCTTTTGATTAGTAAATCCCATTTACTCCTTATCCAGCCACTGGAAACCACCTTTCAACTCTTTGATTCAATGATTTGACTCTTTAAGAAACCTAAATAGAGACATTCTTAACAACCTAGAATGGAAGGAGCCTCAATTCTACCGCAACCCAGGGGGAAATATTCAATAGTTTCCATCCATCCAGTGTAGTCTGCATGAGCTTTTCTTCAGGAAATTTGCAGCTCTGGTCTCTGCAAATCTTACATGATCTATCTCCACACCCACTCTTTCCTCGCTCCACTCCACCTTCATCTTCATCTCCTCCCAGTGAATTGTCTTCTCTGTCTCCTCCAAACCTTTGCATAGATCTGTATTATAGTCAGCAGCACTTTGCACTATCTCCTCCACTGAGCTGTAACAGTGGGATCTTGTTTGCTGAAGGACTGATTCAGTGAAAATTCACTGAATTTTCATTGAATTAACAAATAAGTGAACAAGGATATAGACATTGTCCATTTTATCCAATGATAAAATATTGCTTTACACACCAATGTTAGCAGAGAGGAATTTAAAAAAAATAGAATGCGAGCCTTCTACTTCAGGAAAGATAAGAGTACTTTGCTCTATTTCTCTTGGAGTAGATATACATTTCCTTAGTCCTCTCCTGAATATTATGTAAAAAGCAAACATAAGTTCAACATTGGAGAGAAGAAGATAGACTAGATAGGGCCTTGTGACCTAAGGAACTTAGTGGTGAGATCGTCAGGTTTTTGTTTTGCCTTATAATCCAGACCTACCACTGGCAACCTTAAAACAAGAATGGACACAAAGCCCTAGCAAAGGCTTGCTTTTATTCAACCACTGCTCCAGGAAAGGAGCAGTCTAGTAAGACAAAACTTTTAGGCAATATTCTTCTTCAAACAAATACCGCAAAAAAGTTTACACCCAATTCTTCTTTGCCAGGCCAGTGAAAATCAAGCGAGGAATCCCTCACTACTACCCAGTCTGTAATGAGTCTGCCCGTGCTGTCTGCTGGGGTTGAGATCTTTATCCCCTTAGTGGTAGGGAGCTGCTACTCCCACATAGTATCTTTTGAGGGCACGAGAAGAGCAGGAGTGAGTTACCCCCAATCCTAGTAGTCTGGGAGGTATCTGAGGAGGTCTACTAGGAGCTGGCACTGCTCTCTCTGCACAGCCCAGGAGTAATGAAGTATCCTCTGCCTGTGGTTGGGATGGAGGCTGAGGGGGAAGACTAGGTTTCTGCCTTCACCTGGCAGTAATGAGGGGGTGCCCCCTTTTCCCTTGCTGAAGCAGCTAAAAAGGTTTACAGTTAGATTTACTGCACAGTAGCCTTTTGGTTTGCACTGGAAATAGGAGTTTTCTGTTAAAACACTGATTTAACCTTTTTTTTAAAAGCAAACATTTATTTATCTACTACGTGCTATGCTCACAGCGAGGCATGAAAGATATAGCTAAGAACAAGACAGATAGGATGTGGTCTCTACACACAAAGAACTTGAATTCCAGCAGGGAAGATGGACTTCACAGAAATAAATGAATTGTAGCGCAATGAAGCAATTAAAATGTTATTAAGTAGTAGGACTTTGATAAGAACCACATCATCATTAACCCTTTGGTGGTGCCTGCCATGTGCACATGGAGAAGCACAGACTGTGTTCAGGGACCAGACTATTCTCTCTTTCACACTGGTTACTAGTAGTACTAACCCCCTGATTAAAGAATAAATTGAGCAAGAAAGGAAATCCAACATTTAATTCACAGAGAGTGTATGAATCAGGTTTTGTCAATATAATAAAATACCAGACACAGGCTACTTATCAAGAAAAGGGATTTATATCACAATTTTGAAGGTTTCAGGGCATGGTGCCTGCACTGGGTTGTTCTGGTGAGTGACTGACGGTGGCTGTTGGATGTTGGACAGCAAGGGCAGGAGCTCATGTTGGGGTGAGCAGTGACATCTTGAGATATGAAGCAGAGAGAGAGAGAGAGAGAGAGAGAGAGAGAGAGAGAGAGAGGGAGAGAGAGACTCTTATTTATTACAACAAATGTGAGATAGAAGAAGACCAAAAATAACCCAAACTTCCATCAGTAAAAGAGTGGTTGAATAAACTGTTGGTACCTCCATACAATGTGTACCATGCAGCTGTAAGAGAAAAGAGGACTGTCTCTGTATACTGCTATATGGAGTTATCTTTAGAATAGTGCTTAAAACAAGTAGCGTGGGTAATATGATGTGAAATATGTTATCATATAAGTTGTACATGAAAGAATAAATTAAAAATAAATTTAATAATTTTTTTAAAAAGATAAAATAGAAATAAATTTTAATGAAGTAGAAATATAGTTACCTAGTGAAAAGGGAAGGAATAATACTGTGATCAGATTTACTTTCTCTGGATATATTTTATAAATTTGAACAGAAATTTAAGTAACTTTAAATCACAGGAGTTTGAAGATAAATTCTTAGTGAGATATACCCTAAAGAAAAAAGTGCTTATAAAACAAACAAGCAAACAAACAAACCTCCCCAAACAAAAATCTCCTTAAACTATTCTAAGTAATAATATTTTCGATGATAGTGTTAATGTTGTCACTCTGTGTCTCTTCTGTGAAAAAACAAATGAGAAATTTTTCATTGCTGCTATGAAGAGCTGTGATTTCAAGATGAGACAAAAAGATATAAATGAAAGTTTGAAATTAAGTAATTATGTTATGGACTTAATTTCAAAAAGGAACTATCAATATGAACTTGAGACATGTTTTAAAAGCCACATACCCCTCCCTCAAACAAACCCAAACAAACCCCAACTCTTTTCCTAACTTTGTCCACAAAAAAGCACTAGAAAGGATAATCCAACAACAAGGAGCACGCTAATGAATTACCTAGGATACCATCAGTAGCTTCTAACATCCGGACAAGAAAGAAGATGGATATTATGTGTTTCTAACAGAGATACAAACCATACCCTGACCAAAACTGAACCTCAGTCTAGTCAGGACTTTATATTTCACTATGGATTGCTTTTGTTTTTCTAGGACCTTAAGAATCAACATGTAGGTATCATAAATATCTTTCTTAGAACTACTTTCACTGTGTCCCATAGGTTTTGGTATGTTGTACTGCCACTGTCATTTGATTCTAGGGAATTTTAAATTTCTTCCCTGATTTCTTCTGTGAACTGCTGATTATCCAAGAATGTATTGTTTAATTTCCATATGTTTGCATAACTCCTGTGGTTTCTTTTGCTGTTGATTTCTCATTTTATTCTGTTGTGACCTTATAGGATCCAAGAGATTATTTCAGTTCTTTGTATTTATTTAAGCATGCTTTATGGATTAAGATAGTATCTATTTTGGGAAAGTTCTGTGGGCTTTTAAGAAGAATGTGTATTCTTCTGTTGGATAAAATATGGCATATATCTATAAAGTTCATTCAATGGTGTGGTTCAATTCCGGTATTTCTTGGATTTTTCGATGGTTGACCTGTCTATGTGTGAGAGTAGGGTGTTGAAATTCCTGCAGTATGATTGCATTGGTGTCTATCTGTTATTTATGAAATTGGGTGCATTGACATTCAGTGTATAGATATTTACCACTGTTATTTCTTTCTGTTGAATTGTTCCCTTTACCAGTATGTCCTGATCTTGCCTCTTCTGATTAATTTTGGCTTGAAGCACCCTTGTCAGCAAGTAAGATAGTGATCCCTGCTTGCCTTGAGGCTCCAATTGCTTCGAATATCAATTTCTACCCATTCACTTTCAGACTTTGTGCTTCTTTGTGGATGAGATCTGTCTCTTGCAGTCAAAATACAGCTAGGTTATGGTTTTTGAGCCAATCTATAAGTCTTTGTCTTCTGGCTGGAGAGTTATGACCATTTGTACTGAATATTATCACTGAGAGGTATTTACTGATTCTTGTCATTGCATTATTTTTTCCAGTGCTGATTACTTTTGTTTAACAACTCTTCCAGTTAGACATGCTTTTTTCTTTGACCTCTTTGGTGATATTGGCCTCACTGTCTATGTTTAGAATTGCCTTGAGTATTTTCTGCAGTACTAGTTTGGTGGTCATGAATATCTTTAGATTCTCTTTGTAATAGAGGTTTGCCTTTCTCTGTAAAGTTGTTAGGATAATTTTTTTCAGAATACAGTAATGTGGATTGGCAATTGTTTAGGGCTTGAAAATAATACATTCCAAGATCTTCTGGCCTCCTAGTTTTATACTGAAAAATCTACTGTTACTCTTGATAGGCTTGCTTTTATAAGTTACTTGATTTTTTCTCTAAAGGCTTTTAGTTTTCTTTCTTTGTTCTCAATATCTGAGACTTTGACTATGATATGTCCAAGAGAGGTTCTTTTATGATTGTGTATATTTGAGGTTCTAAATGCTTTATTTTCCTGGATATCCATCTCAATTTCTAAATTTGGGAAGTTTTTTGCAATGATTTCATTGAATAATTTTTATATACCCTTAGTTTCATTCTGTAGCCCTTCATTGGCTATAGAATAACTTCAGTTCTGAGGTTATTTATTTTAGAGTCTTCCAGGAGCTCTTGAATCAGCTTCTAATAATTTCTTGTTGCTAGAATATCATGGAATGTCTTAGTTACTTTCTCATTGCTGGGACACAATACCTCACACTCTCAATTTAAAACAGGCAGTGTTTATCTTGGCTGACAGTTTTCAGGGCTTTCAGTTGGCTGGCTCCAAGGCAAGACAACATGGCCGAGGGACGTGGTGGAGGAGGCTTGCTTATCGCACGGCACTGAGGAAGCAGATAGAGAAGTGAGGACGCGCCCTTCCAGGCTACGTGCCCAGTGACCCTTCTCCTCCAATCAGGCTTCATCTTTTAATATCACATTTAGCTAGAAACTCATCAATGGACTGATTTATTACACTTGATCTTAGCCAAAAGGCTGAGAAGCGATGGACTAATTTATTCATGAGAATCATGCCTCTATGACCTAATCACCTACCCCAAACCCCACCTATGAGTGTGTGAGGCTCTGGGGCCACCTAGACATAAACCATAACTCTGAGTAAGTGATCTACTACATCATTATTGTCCTCAAATCCTGATATTATCTCTTCTGATTAATCAAGTCTATTGGCATGGCTCTCTAATGTTTTTGAGTTCCAGGGTTTCTGCTTGATTTCTTTGTGAGACAAGGCCTTGTCATGTAGTTCAGGCTTGCCTTGAGCTTAATATGTGACCTAGCCTGTCATAGACCCTGTAGTCCGCCTGCCTCAGCCTCCCAAGTGCTGGGATTATAGGTGTATACCATGACAGCCAGCTGATTCTTTTTCAAAACTTCTCACTCTTTACTGAAGTATCCAATTATAACTGCCATTGTCCTCTTCAATCCAGTTCGTTGTGTCCTTAAGCTTGTTGAGCATATTAAACCTTTTTTCTGCTTCTTTATATTCTCTGTGAGTCCGTCAAACATTTTATGTTTGCTTATTTGTTTCTTCTTTGATCTCTTTAAACATTTTATTTTATTTTTTATTTTAAAGAGAGAAAAGATAAAAATAAGAATGAAATAAAGTTTCAAAATAGGTTAGCAGGACAGTTACAATAGTTAATACATTGCTATTGTTGTCTTCCTAGTAGTTATTCAGACTATAAAATACAGGCCTGATATCTTGTCCAAACAATGTCAGCACAAATCTTTCCTTTCAGTGAACTAAGAGAAAACTAGATGTTTATCTATCTTCACTATCTTGTGTATACATATATTTTTCTCTTTTTCCCTTTCTTCCTTTCTCTTTTTTTCCCATTACAGTTTGTCTTTTCTTTTGAATAGTTTCTTCCTAGTTTATAATATCTATTATGCATTTTTGGATCTTATTTACTTGTTCAGTTTCTCACACTAGTGAGACAATTTGTTGTTTACACATATGTTTCTGATTTATTTCACTAATGAATGTGGTTTGAGTTGCATCCATTTACCTATGAAAGTCTCCAGTTTATCCTTTTTTATGGCTGTAGTACTTCATTATATAAAAAAGCCACATTCTTAAAATCCATTCCTTGATTAATGGGCATCTGAGTTGTTTCTAAGATTTACAAATTGTGCTGCTATAAACATGGGTGTACATATATCACTGTGGTATGATGTTTTTAATTCTTCTGGGAAGATACCTAGAAGCATAGTTGGTTCGAGTGGGACCTCTAATCCCAGTTTCTTAGGGAGCTCCGCACTGATTTCCACAGTAGTTGCACCAGTCTACACTCCCACTGACAGTGGACAAGTGTTCCTTTTTGTCCGTAGCCCCTCCAGCATTTGTTATTGGTTGATTTCTTTTATGATAGCCATTCTTTCTGGGGTAAGATGAAATCTTAATGTTGTTTTAATTTGCATCTTTCATATTACTAATGATGTTGATCATTTTGTCATGTATTTATTTGCCATTTGTATTTCTTCATCTGAGAAGTGTGTATTCATCTTAGATCCCATTTTTGGGTTGGATTTTTAAATTTGGGGTGGTAGATTTTTTCCAATTCTTTATATGTTCTAAATATAAATCCTTTGTCTGTTGGACAGCTGCCTACAATTTTTTCCTACTCTGTGGGTTACCTTCTCACTCTGCTGGTGATTTTGTTTGTTTTTGCAAAAGCTTTTCAATAAGGTGAGATCCCATTTACTGATTTTTTTGTGATATTTCCCTTGCAGTGTGGGTTTTGTTCATGAAGTCTCTGCCTACACCTACATGTTTCAGATTTCTACCTACTTTCTATTCAAGTAAATTTAGTGTTTCTATTTTAATACTTAGATCTTTGATCCATTTTGACTTTAGTTTAGTGCATGGTGATAGATATGGGTCTCATTTTAGTCTTCAGCACATGGAGAGCCAGTATTTCCAGCACTATTTATTAAAGAGGCTATCTTTCTTCTGGTGAACTTGTTTGGTGCCTTTGTCAAAGATAAGGTGAGTGAATGTGTTTGGTATTGCATATGCATCTTTTCTTCTGTGCTACTGATTCTCAGACTTGTTTTTTTGCCAACACCATGCTGATTTTACCACAATAGCTATGCAGTGTAATTTTAAGTCTGGGATTGTGATGCCCCCTGACTTGCCTTTTTAGTCCAGGATTGCTTTTGCTATTCTAGGTCTCTTCTGGTTCCAAATGAATGTTGGAAATGTTTTCTATAGATCTCTGAGGTATGTTAATGGAATTTTGATTGGGAATGCATTAAATCTGTGTAGCAGTTTTGGGAGTATGGCCACTTTCACTATATTGGTCTGATATCTTGTCCAAACAATGTTAGCACAAATCTTTCCTTTCAGTGAACTAAGAGAAAACTAGATGTTTAACTATCTTCAACCTATCCTATCCAAGAGCAAGGGATATCTTTCCATTTTCTGATATCCTCTTCAATCTCCTTTTTTAGGGTACTGTAATTTTCACTGTACAGATCTTTCACATCCTTTGCTAGATTGATTCTTAAGTGTTTCGTTTTTTTAGATGCTATTGTGAAGGGTGTGCTTTCCCTAATTTCTTTGTTAGTTTGTTGCTTGTGTACAGGAATTCTAGTGATTTTTGACTGTTGACTTTGTAACCCGTTACACTACTGAACTTGGGTATCAAATTCACAAGATTTTTGGTGGGATTTTTGGGGTCTTCTATGTAGAGTATAATGTCATCTGCAAATAATGATACTATAACTTCTTCCTTTTCTATGTTTATTCTTTTTATTTTTTCTCTCATCTAAATGCTTTTGCTAATATTTTCAGAAGTATATTGAATAGGAGTGGTGATAGTAGACATCTTTGTCTTGTTCCTAATTTTAAAGTGAAAGTTTTCACGTATTGACCATTTAGTATGATGTTAACTATTGGTTTGTCATAGATGGCTTTCATAACATTGAGGTAAAGACCAATTTTCCAATTTTCTGTAGTGTTTTTATCATGAATGAGTGTTCAAATTTAACACTCTTTTTCTACATCTATTGAGATGATCATGTGATTTTTGTCTTTGGTTCTGTTAATATGGTGTATTACTGTGATTTATTTATGTATATCGAACCATCCTGCATCCATGGATTGAATCCTACCTGGTCATAATGTATAATCTTCTTGATGGTTTGCTGCATTCTATTTGGTAGTATTTTATTGAAGATTTTTGCATCTATGTTCATTAGGGAGTTTGGCCTGTTTTCTTTTTTGGTGAGGTTATTCTTTGGTTTTGGAATCAGGGTAATACTTGCTTCCAGGAATGATTTTGGATGTACTGCTTCCCTTTCAATTTCTTCAAAGAGTTTCATCATTAGTGGCATTAGTTCTCCTCTAAATTTCTTATAGAATTCAAAAGCAAGTCTGTCAGGGCCTGGGCTTTTCTTTATTGAAAAATTTTAAATTATATTTTCTGTTTCACTGGCTGATATCGGGTTATTTAGAATTTGTATTATATCTTCTTGCTTTAGTTTTGGGTATTTGATTGTTTCTAGGAGTCTGTCTATTTCTTCTGTGTCTTCCATCTTATTAGAATATAGATTCTCATAGTAGGTACTGATGACCTCCCGGGTTTCTGTGGGATCCATTGTGATTTCCCCCTTTTCGTTCCTGATTGCTTGAATTTGTGTTTTGTCTTTTCTCTTTCTGATGAAGTGGGCTAATGGTATATCAATTTTATTTATTCTGTCAAAGAACCAACTTTTTGATTCATTGATTCTGCATTATTTTCTTAGTGTCTATTGCATTAATTTCTGCTCTTATTTTTATAATTTTCTCCCTCATACAAGCTTTGAGTTTGATTTGTTCTTCTTTTTCTAGAAGTTTGAAGTTCAACATTAAGTTGTTTATTTGAACTCATTCTGCTTTCCTGATGTGTTTGCTGCATCAGGATTTTATAACAATTTCATTGTTATAATTTCCCTCATAGGACTACTTTCATTGTGCCCCATAAGTTTCAGTATGTTGTATAGGCATTATCATTTAATTATATATACTGTTTAATCTTTAATTTCCTCTGTGATGCATTGGTTGTTCAGAAGAATGTTGTATAATTTCCATGTGTTAATGTAGTTTTTGTGATTTCCTTTGTCATTGATTTCCAGTTTCATTGTCCCATGTCAGATAGTATGCTTAGGGTCATTTCAATTCTTCTGCATTTAATTAAACATATTTTGTCAGCTAGTATATAGTGTATTTTGGAGAACATCCCATGTACAGCTGAGAAGTACCTGTATTTTGATGTTTTGGGGTGGAACACTCTCTAGACATCTACCAAATTTATTTGTTCACAGGCTTGGTGTAATTCTAATATTTGTTTGTGAGTTTTTGTCTAATTGATCTATCTATTTATGAGAGTTGGGTATTTAGGTCCCTTACTACAATTGTGTTAATGCTTATTTGGGTTTTCATGTCTGTTAATATTTGTTTTATGTAGTTGGGTACACCAGTGTTTAGTGTATATATATTTATGATTGTTATATCTTCTTCTTGGAGTTTTCTCTCAACAAGTAAGTAGTGACCTTCTTTGTCTATTTTGATAAGTTTTGGCTTAAAGTTCTCATTATCTGCAAATAGAATAGCTATCACAGTTTCATTCTGGGTTTCTGTTGCATGGGGAATAATTTTCCATTCTTTGACTTTTAGTTTACAAATTTCCTTTTGAGTTAAATGTGTTTATTGAAAGCAGCATATTCTTATATCTTGTATTTTGATCCATTCTGCATCTGTTTCTTTTGACTGGTGAATTTAGACTATTTACACTGATGGTTATAACTGATATGTATTGACTTTTCTTTTTCATGTTGTTTGTTCTCTGTCTTTCTCCTCTGTTTAATTGTTTGCCCTGCCTATTGGCTTCTTTCTATTGGTGTTCATGTGTTTGTGGTTTTTGTTATCTCTTCTTAATATATCCTTCAGTGTATTCTGTAGAGCTAGTTTGGTGGTCAGAAATTTCTTCAATTTTTCTTTGTCATGGATGCATCTTATTTATCCATCAATTTTGAAATAGTTTTGCTTGCTGGTACATTATTCTGGGATGGAGATTGTTTTCCTTTAGGGTTTGAACTACCTCACTCCAAACTCTCCTCAATTTGAGGATTTGTGTTGAGAAGTCTACTGTGATTCTGTTGGGCTTTCCTTTATGTGACATGTTGCTTTTCTCTAGCTGCTTTCAATATTTTGTTCTTGTGTTGAATTTCTGGAATCTTATTATATGTTTTGGGATACATTTGTTTTGGTCATGGCTATTTGGGTTTCTATATACTTCATTTATTTGTATGTCAAATTCTTTACCAATATTTGGGAATTTTTCTGTCATTATTTATGTGAAGAAGTTTTTAATGGCTTTTATTCTGTCTCTAGTTTTCTCACTGACTTCAGGCAATCTTATGCTGTATTTCTTTGTTTCATCCTGCAGCTGTTGTATTGATTTTTCATGGTCTTCTGTGATAGTTAAGATATCTTTCTTTTCCTAGTTACATTCCTGTTTTCTAGATCTGATATCCTATCCTTGCCTTCATTTAGTCTGCTGCATATATTTTTAATGGAGTTTCTAATTTCCAGCATTTTTGTTTGAATCTTTCACTGATTCCATTTCTTGTCTGTGTTTGGCATTCATGGTTTCCATCTTTGTCCTGAGTTCCTCTATTTGTTTATCTGTGTCTACTTTAAAGTCTTTTGATAGCCTTTTATTTGTACCTTGAGATTATTTTTTCTATTCTCTCTTCTATTTGTTTTTTCACTTCTGCTGCTATCATTTCAAAGAGTTTCATTTGTTGGCTTCCAATTTCCTCTATCACTTTGTGCTTTGGACTTGTCCTGGGTGGGCTGGGATTTGGAATTGTCTTTTGTTCTTTGTCTTGTCATTTTCTATTTTATTTTGTTTTCTGTGTTTATTTCTGTAGATTTCTTATGTTAGATAGCTTTATCAGTGGTTTTGAGGGTTCCTAGGAGGTGTCTGTTCCTCCAGATGTCTTCTAGATGTATGTTGTTCTTGGTTTTTATGTCTGTCCCTAGAACCTACATTCCCAGTGTATTAAGACTCAGGAGTTGTTATCTTTTTATTTTTAATTTTAAAGACAAAAGAATGGAGACATATGAACCAGAATAAGCCATAAACAATACCGAAAATACAAAATTATACAGATTATAGTAGGGAATTAGCACTGGATGCTGTATTACATAATGTTATCTTCACATTAGTTAACACATAAACGTTAAAGGAAATACCAAATTATAGAGAAGATAGTAGGGAATTAGCACTGGATGCTGTATAATATAAAGTTATCTTCACTTCTGTTAATACAAAAACTATTGAGGAAATACAAAATTATAGAGAACATAGAAGGGAATTAGCTCTGGATGCTGTCCTACATAATGTTACCTTCACATTTGTTACTCAAATGTTATCTTCACATTTGTTACTCAGTTACACAGATGATGGCCCATTTGATCATTCAATTTTCTCCTCCCTCACCTCCATTGCCCTATCACTCAATCAGTCATCTTCTCTGTGATAATAACCATATTCCTGGGTTTATCTATACCCCTGGACTTTCGCCTTGGGAAGAGATATAGCTGCCTCGGACTATACTATAACATACATGGGTGTATACAAACTGCCATGGTCGGAGGTGGAAAAGCACCTATGCTCATGGCGGACCACCTGGCTCTGTCCTGTCGCAGTGCTATGAGTGGGGGTGGGTCCAGTCCATGGGGCGCCCTCAGCACGGCCCACAGCAGAGTAGCCGCGGGGCCCACAGTGGAGCAGCCACGGGGCATGCGCCCCTGTCAGGGCACCCTCAGTGACCCATTTGGCTCTATCCTGTTGCCTCGATGCCAGAGGCCCTTTCTTCTCCTCCTCCCTCCTCCTGATCTCCAGTATTACCGTTCCCCACCCCTTGCAGCTGGGCATTGGACAAACTTATGATGCTTGGTATGAGGGTTTGAAATCTTCTCACTGTGTTAGTTCAGGGTATGAACTGAGTTTAAAGACTAGTTCTAGAATAGAGTTGGAGAATTTTCTCGGGTCTGCTGTATAGAGTATGTTATTGTTTTTCAGACTCCCGGTCTGCTGCTTTTCACCTAATTTGTTGCTATGGGTTCATGCAAGGTTCATATGTGCAAGCTGTAAGGAGACCCTCTTGGTGATCACATTAATAGTTTGGGGTGAGTCCTGAAGACCGTGGATTCATCCCATTGTTGCCACGAACAGGCGGTGCTTGCTTAAGCTGCCAAGACTCAAGGTGCTCCCAGAGAGAGTTCAGGGTGGGAACTGAGTTCCGGCAACCCAGTTCGTGCTTCCTGCCTGATGTTGGAGTGAGAAGGGCGTGGAGCCACACAATCCACCTCCATATGCATCTCCTTCCTGTTGCAGTGCTGGAGCCCCCGTCCTCTCCTTGGCCGGATCCCTGGGAGCCACCGTGGCTCACCACTGAGGTTCCCCGCTGCTCTCCGCCAGTAGCGGCTCACCCAGCAGAGAGGCAGGGCGTCACCGCCTTGAGGCAGGTGCAGAGCCGGGCATGGTGGGCTGTGTATTAGTTGCATTGATTCTCTCCAGGCGCTGATTAGGAAGGTTGCCACAGGGTGGGGACTCTGCCCCAGTGGCTGTCGTAGCTTCTCATTCTCACACTGGGTTGGACAACTGCTCCCGACTGCCATGGCCTCCCTTCCTGGCTGCGCCCTCCCCTCTCCTGCCCTGGACCTGCTCTCGGAATTCCACTCTCCCCTGGCCGAGTGGGGAGGCTTCTGTGAGCGTGGGTCTCTGAAGCTGAAGCTCCGAACGCTGGAACGAGGGCATGGGTCAAGGATGTGTTTGGAGCGGTGACTTTCTCCCTCACCTTTCCCTCTGACTGCACCATGGCAAATTTCCAATCCTTTCCTCCAGAAGAGGTTTTGTTTAGTCTTCAATTCCCTTTCCAGATACTTCCTGAGTTTGATACCCACCTCTTTCCTTTCTGTCTCACATGTTGCTATATTCCTATATTCCTTTGTCTGAGTGGCATTCCTCCAGGAGGTTCGCTCTCTGCTGCCTACCCGGTCACCATCTTGAAGTCCTCTCATAAAATTTATTTAGTTATTTGTTTATTTCTAATGAATTGACCATTACATTTCTAAAGTTCTGAAATGGCCAACAGACCATAGAAAGATACCACTTTAGGCTCCTGCTTGAAACCAACAGCTACAGAAAACTGCTGGCCTTGATTCAGGGCCATAGGAGTTGTTATCTATTTGATTTTGGGCCCATTCCTTTTGTACTGGGGTATAGTGATGGTTATGACCCTTTGCAGACACAGTATTGCCACTTGTCTCACCAGCTGTACCATCTTAGGGCAATGGCAGAAGGGAGGAATGCAAGGAAAGAATCCTCTCACTGGCCATGTTGCATTCTTCTCATCAGCAGCACTATCCAAGAACAACGGAGGAAAGGAAGAGTTAAAACTCACACTCCTTTTGCTGGCACCACCATCCTAGGCAATGGAGGAAGGGAGAATTGTGACTTACATTCCTCTTGCCAGCACTATCAGCCCAGGGCAATCTATTTAAACATTTTAACATTTGATTTTTGAGTTCTTTTATTTTAGACTCCTTTGTTATTTTCAAAAGAATAAAAAATAAGAAAAGAAACAAAAATGATACAGAATTGGGAAGCAAGAAGATAGGAAATTAACAATGGTTGTTATATTGCATATTGCTATCTCCAAAGTAGTTCTTCAGATTACCAGATATGGCATGCAGAATTTATCAAATAATTAAGCAATAAATATTCCTTTTAATAAACCAATGGAAATTAGTAGCACAATTATCTTAGCTATCTCATATGTGTGTGTGTATATATATATTTCCTTCCTTCTTTCTTTCTTTCTTTTCTCCCTTCCCCCATCCCAGTTGTTTTTCCTTCTGAGCAATTTCTTTCCCATTCACAATATTTATTGTACATTTCAGATTTCATTTATTCTTTCAGTTTCTTACACTAGGGAGACAATTCAATGTTTATACATGAAAGTCTGATTTATTGTACTTACCAGTATGGTATCCAGTTGCATCTATTTACCTATAAAAGCCTCAAGTTTATCTTTCATTATGGCTAAGTTGTACTCCATTGTATAAAAACATCACATCTTTTTTTATCCTTTCCTCGGTTGATGGGCATTTTAGTTGTTTCCAAGATTTAGCTATTACAAATTGTCCTGCTATAAATATGGGTGCACACATATCACTTTAGCATGATGTTTTTAATTCTTCTGGGAAAATACCCAGGACGGGAATGGCTGGATTAAATGGGATTTCAAATTCTAGTTTTGTGAGAACTCTCCACACTGATTTCCATAGTGTTTGCACCAGTGTACACTTGCACCAACAGTGGAAAAGAGTTCCGTTTACCCTGCAGCTTCTCTAGCATTTGTTATTGGCTGATTTCTTGATGATAACCATTCTTTTTGGGGTGAGATGAAATCTCAGTGCTGTTTTAATTTCCATTTCTTGAGTGACCAATAATGTTGAATTTTTTCATATAATTATTTGCCACGTGTATTTCTTTATCCGAGAAGTGTGTGTTCATCTTAGATGCCCATTTTGAGATTGGGTCTTTGAATTTAGGTGTTTTGATTATTTTTGAATTCTTTATATATTCTATCACTTTTTTGTTTTTTTGGCAGTACTGGGGATCGAACTCAGGACCCTGCGTTTGCTAGGCAGACGCTTATTCCACTGAGCTATATCCCCAGCCCCCCTTTATATATTCTAGATAGAAGTCTTTTTTCTTAGGGACAATTGGTTAACTTTTTTTCTAGATTCATGGAATTTCTTTTTACTCTGTTGGTGATTTTTTTCGTGTGCAAAAATTTTTCAATAAGATGAGATTTCAGTAGTTGATTTTTTGAAGTATTTCCTGTGTAATTTGGTTTTATTTTCATGGATTTTCTGTCTACCCCTATGTCTTCAAGCTTTATACCTACTTTCTCCTCCAGTAGATTTAGTGTTTCTGTTTTAATATTTCGATCTGTGATGTATTCTGACTTTAGTTTAGTGCATGGTGATAGACATGGGTCTAGTTTTATCTGTTGGCATGTGGAAAGCCAGTTTCTCCAACACCATTTATTAGAGAGGTTATCGTTCTTCCAGTGAATATGTTTGGCTCCTTTGTCAAAGATGGCTGAATGTGTTTGTAGTTGTATCTACATCTTCTAATCTGTTTCATTGATCCCCAAGCCTGGTTTTTTTTTGTTGTTGTTGCCAGTACCATGCTGATTTTATCACAGTCACATTGCAATATAATTTCAAGTGAAGGATTGTTATGCCTTCTACCTTTGTTATTCAGGATTTCCTTTGCTATTCTAGGTCTCTTCCGGTTCCAGATGAATTTTAGGAACGTTTTATGTAGATCTGTGAGGTATAGTAGTGGTATTTTGATCAGGATTTCATTGAATTGGAATAAGAGTTTTGGGAATATGACCATTTTCACAACATTGTTCTTCCTATCCATGAACAAAGAATATCTTTCCATTTTGTGAAATCCTCTTTGATCTCTTTTTTCAGAGTAGTGTAATTTTCAATGTATAGATTTTTTGCTTCCTTTATTAGTTTGATTCGTAAGTATTTCATTTTTTGGAATGCTATTTTGAAGTGTGTGGTTTCCCTAATTTCTCTCTCAGTGAGTTTGTTGTTTGGGTACAGGAAAAATATTAATTTTTGAGTGTTGACTTTGTATCCAGCTATGCTACTGAATTTGTTTATTAAATCTAGAAAACTTGTAGCAGAGTTTTTGGAGTCTTCTCTGCAGAGTATCATGTCATTTGTGAAAACTGATGATTTCACTTCTTCTTTTCCTTTTATTTCTCTCCTTTGTCTAATTGTTCTGGCTAATATTTCCAGAACTATATTGAATAGGACTGGTGATAGTGAAGATCATTTTCTTGTTCCTGATTTTAGAGTGAAAGCTTTCACTGTTTGCTCATTTATTATGATATTGGTTGTTGTTTTGTCATAGATGGTTTATATCAGATTGAGGTAAAGACCATCAATTCCTATTTTCTCTAGGAGTTCTGTTTTAATCACGAATGAGTGTCGGACTTTATCAAAAGCTTTTTCTGAATCTATTGAGATGATCATGTGATTTTTGTCTTTGGTTTGGTTGATATGGTATTACATTTATTTATTTGTGCATATTGAACCATCCTTGCATCCCTGGAGTGAATCCCACCTAATCATGATGTATAATCTTCTTGATGATTTGTTGCATTCTATTTTCTAGTATTTTATTGAGAAGTTTTGCATCTGTGTTCCTGAGGAAGATTGGCCTGTAGTTATCTTTTGGGGTTGAGTATTTCTCTGGTTTTGCCTCTAAGTTTGAGTTAGGGAGAACTGCTTCCCTTTCAATTTCATTAAAGAGTTTGAAAAATATTTAAATTAAATCTTCTCTAAGTTTCTTACAGAATTCAGTTGTGAATACATCAGGACCTGGGCTTTTCATTGTTAGTTTCATTGTTAGTAAGGTTTTAGTTTAGTTTTCAATTTTATTGACTGGTATTGGATTATTCAGAATTTTTATATCTTCTTTATTCAGCTTTGGTAATTCATATGTATCTAGGAATATGTTCATTTCCTCTGTGTTTTCCATCCTATGAGAGTAAAGATTTTTGAGTGGGTATTGATGATTTTCTGAATTTCTATAGGATCTATAGAGATTTTACTTTTTTCATTCCTTACACGTGAATTTGAGTTTTTCTTTCCTCTTTTGATAAGGTTGAGTATGTGTTTATCAATTTTATTTATTCTTTCAAAGAACCAACTCTTTGATTCATTAATTCTTTGTATTGTTTTCTCAGTCTCCATTACATTTATTTCTGCTCTAATCTTTATCATTTCCTGACCTCTTTGGCCTTTGGGCTTGACTTACTCTTCTTTTTGTATAAACTTGAGGTGCAGCATTAGGTTGTTTATTTATGTTCATTCTGCTTTCCTGATGTGGGAATTTGCTGCTGTAAGTTTCCCTCTGAGGACTGCTTTCACTGCATCCCACAGCTTCCTGTAAGTTGTATGTGAATTTTCATTTGATTGTAAATACTGTTTATTTTCTTCTTTAATTTCATGTGTGACCCATTGGATGTTCAGGAGGGTGTTATTTAATTTCCATGTGTTTACGGATTTTTTGTGATTTATTTTGTCAGTAATTTCAAATTTCATTGCACTATGGTCAGATAATATGCATTGGATAATTTCCGTTCCTTTGCATTTACTGAAGCATGTTCCATGGGCCACAATGTGGTCTATTTTAGAGAATGTCTCATGTGCAACTGAGAAGAATGAATATTCTGATGTTGGGTTCAACACTCTGTAAAAGTCTACTAATTCCATTTGTTCACAAATTTGGTTTAATTCTGTTATTCTGTTGCTGATTATTTTGTCTAGTTGATCTATCTCTTCGTGACAATGGCATGTTGAGGACCCCATTATGATTTTTTTTACTGCTTATTTGGTTTTTTGGGTGTATTAATATTTGTCTTGCATAGTTCGGTGCTCCCATGTTGGGTGCATATATACTTGTGACAGTTATCTCTTCTTGCCATTTTCCCCTCACAAGTATATAGTGACCTTCTTTATCCCTTTTGATCATTCTTGGGTTCAAGTTCATATTGCCTGCAAAGAGCATATCTACCCTTGCTTTTTTCTTCATTTCTGTCACGTGGAGAATTGTTGTTCACACTTTGACTTTCGGTCTATGAATTTTCTTTTGAGTTAAATGTGTTTGTTGTATACGGTGTATTGTTGGGTTTTGTTTCTTGATCCACTCTGTCAGTCTGTTTCTTTGGATTGGTGAATTGAGGCCACTTACATTAATGGTTATAACTGCTATGTATTGACTTATCTTTGTCATGTTATTTTCCTGCTGTTGGTTCCCTATTCTTCCCCTCTGTTATTTGCTTGCTCTGTTGGTGGTTCCTTTCTACTATTGTTTTTGGAATTGCGCTCATTATCATCTCTTTCTAGAATATCTTTCAGTACCTTTTGTAGGATTGGTTTAGTGCTTATGAATTTCTTTAGTTGTTCTTTGTCATGGAAGTATCTTATTTCTCTATTAGTTTTGAAAGATAGTTATGAAGGGTGCATCAATTTGGTTGGACGTTGTTTTCTTTCAGGAGCTGAAGTACTTCACTCCAAGCTATTCTTGACTTGATGGTTTGTGTTGAGAAATCTGCCAGGATTCCTTTCCTTTATAGGTGATCTGTTTTTCTTCTCTAACAGCTTTTATTAGTCTGTTTTTGTGCTGAATTTCTGGAAACTTAATTATTATATGTCTGGATGTAGATTTATTTTAGTTATGGCTATTTGGAGTTCTATACATCTCACTTTTCTGTATATCACATTCTTTCTCCATCCTTGGAAAATTTTGTGCTATTACTTCTGCAAGTTGTATTTTAATGTCATTTGTATTGACTCCTGCTTTTTTGTTGACATCTATCAGTCTTTCATTGTTTTTGTTTGCATCATCTTGTAGCTGTTGCACTGTTATTTTATGGTTCCCTGTTATTTTTAAGAGATCTTTCCTTCCAGCGGCAATACTGTTTTCAAGGTCTGAAAGTCTATCTTCAGTTTTATTCAAGTGGTTTTGCTAACTTTCAATGGACTTTTTAATTTCTGGTTTGTGCCTTTCAACTTATTTCATACATTCTAATTTTTTCCTGCATTGTTCAATGTTTCCATCATTTTTCTATGCTCCTCTATCTTTTTTACCTATGTCTTTAGATATGCTCAGCAATTCTTTCATTATGGTCATCATTTCCTTTTTTACGTGAGTAGTTATTTCTGATCTGCTTTCTTCTATAGCTAATGGAGTTGTTTCTTTGCCTCAGTTGCTATCATTTCAGAAATTTCAAGCGTCTGACTTCTAATTTCTTCTATGTCGATGTCTCCTGGACTTGTTCTGCATGGGCTGGAGGTCTGAGATTGCATTTTTCTCCTTCATTTTGACATTTTCTATTTCATACCAGGTAAGGACTCTATCACTGAATCACCTTCCCAGCATGACATTTTCTATTTCAAAAATAAATTTTTATTTTGTGTTGTGTGGTGAGCCTTGTGAGCTCTGGTAGTAGGTAGCTATATCACTAGTATCAAGGCCTCTCTACGAATAGTCTGTAATTCAGGGAGATCTTCTGTATGTAGGAGACTCTTGGTTTATGTCTATTCCAAGATCCTACCTTCCCAAATAATTGAGAGTGGGATATTGTTTTCTCTTTGGCTCAGTCTCCAGTCCTTTGATGTAGGGTTGTGGTGAGGTTATTACCCCAGTGCTTCCCAATATTATCACACAAGGGAAAACAACTAATTACAAGACATGACGTCCTATCAACAGTAGTAGAGTTAGCAATAAGCATAATTTAGAAACTGAGAAACTGTGGTAACTATTGATTTTGTACTTTAGAACATAGGAGCAAAGCATATAGTTATGTAACAAAACTGATTCTAAATTAGGAGCTTTTATGCAAACTGTTTCTCCTTGTTAACATAAACTTACCTTGAGTTCCTCCAGACAAGACAATTGCCATGTCCTGGGTGCTCCCTGTGTGCTGACTGCTGGACCTGCAGTGTAAGAGTATGGGCCAAGCACAAGGGTTCCTCCAGACTGAGTCTCCTTGGATAGTTGGAGGACAGTAGGTGTGATTTCTCCCCTCCTTAGCAGTTCACTGAGGCTTCCAAGACTTACTGGGGCTCACCATCACTCTCACAATGGTGGGGTGGGGTGGGGGAGCAGAATTTGGTTTTTGAGTCCTTTGACTGAAATTTCTTTAATTACAGTGCCCATGGAATCAATTAAGAGGTTTTAAAGGCATTGTTTCATCTTGTTTGATCATATTGCTAGTGTTATTGTGTTGAGGGTTTAAAATTTATTAGGCTAGACAATTGGTGCTACTATGGTGATCCTATTAGTATATGTCTGCCTGTAATGTGTCCTTGGTTTTGATTATGATTTGGTGTTCATGCACCTAATTGACTGACGCATTGTGTTGCAAGAAGAGAAGAATTATCAGTTATATTACCATTTACTGAACCAAGCATATATCAGTATAAAATTCATTTTAAAACTTTTGTACATTTTTTCAATTACTGAGGAAGGCAATGAAGAGTATGCTAGATGTGGAGGATACTAGGAAGAAAAAGAAGAACAAAGGAAAGATGACAGTTTAGAGAGAAGGAAAAAAGCACAAAGGAATAGGAACTGAAAGAAAGAAGAGACGGAACTTTAAAGACATTATTTTTATATCTGCAATGGAGGGAGGGAAAAGAATGTTTGAAAGGTTATTTTATATCAAGGAAAATGAAAAAGAGGGAGGGACATATAACTAGAGATCAAAGGCATCTGTAAGAATATTGGAACCTAGTAATATGCTGGTAGGACACTTGTGTTTGAATTCTCCATACACCGTTTTTTGTGAGGTTTATACTGAAATTTCAATTAAAAATACTATATAAAATCGTGATCAATTCTTATTTACCCTTTCACATATGTGAATACTTCACATATATGGTCTAAGAGAGAAAAAAAAGGAAAGACAAGAAAAGAAAGACTTAAAACACTACAGGCTAGTAGTATTGGGGGGATATAAAAGCAGGGGAGAAGGACAGAGGATCTGAGAGGTGTGAGAGAGAAAGTAAGTAAAAGGAGGGTGGGGAAGTTTACATGGAGTGTGGCGGTGAAGGGCGCAGGGAAGCTGTATTCAGTTTATAACCAAACCGGAAAACTAATTTAGCTAACCCTATGAAAACACCTCGTGTGTTTAGTTAAGGAACTATGGAGATGAAAATGCAGCTCTTTAGTCCTACACTCATACTAGCACACTGCTGACTCCCTATCTCTGGTAGTACTAAAAGCACCACCAGATGAAGAAACAATGAAAAAGAGAAAGCAAGAAATAAAAGCGAATAAAACATATAGCATTGATGGTATTTTTGTCACACAAAAGAAGAGGCATGGAGAGGACAGATGTGAGTGTGTGTGAAAGAGGAATTAATTAAAAAGAAAGGGAAGAGGGATATTAAACTTGAGACATGACATTGGATTACAAAGACCCATTCCATACTTTTCTACTGTTAATTTGTACTTTAGCATAATAGTAGCGAGCTGTGCATCTCAGGAGCTGTGCCTGGGGTACACAGGAAGCAATCTTTGTGTTTACCTACTTGGTGTATGGCTAGGGGTGTGCATGTGTGCAAAAGTGTCAAACCAATTATGCTCTGTGTAACAGGTTTTGCATGTTTCCCTGGGTGTCACAGGTAGGGGGTGCGCCCATATTATTTTTCTGTCATGTAAACATGTCTTGTACCATACTGGAATGTGGATGTGGCTCATGGTAGCTGTGTCTGGAGAAACCAGGAACATAAATTTGAAAGTTTTAGAAGAGGTCAAAAAGGAATCATCAGGTTACTCATGCATGGGTGATGTGATGATGATGATGACTTTGAGAATGGCTGCATGAGTTAAAGTTCCTGCGACAGTGAAATGGATCGAGAATTTGGTGATACAGACAGAGAATAAAGGTCTTCTTTATTCATATGACAAAGAAAACAGTAATGTGAGTATATATTTGGCTAGTCAAAATGGTCACACAGCCAAGTGGAATGATCCAGCGTTAGAACTGAGATTGAAAATATAATGAGATCTGGGTAGAGTGAAACCTGTTGGAAGGGATGCCAGCCCTGCCACTAATGTTGAAAATTGTGTATCACAGACAAAATGCTACAAGATGATATTGTGGAAATTTGATTTCCTTTCAGATTCCTTGCAGTTAGCCACGCTGGTGTATGCCTATAATGCCAGTACCAGTTCATGGTCAGCCTGGACTACATAGTCAGTTCAAGGCCAGCCTGAACTATAAAGCAAGACCCTGTCTCAAAAAACAATTGCCTAAGGAGGATCACAGAAGATGGCGACCGGGTGAGCAGCAAGGGAGCGAACCTCCTTAATAAACACCACCAGCTCGAGACAGACTTGGTGAGCGTGAATGCCGGAACCTCGGCTGGGAAGTTTAAACTGGGCGTATTTCTCTGAGATGCCGGGGGAGATGTGGTAGGGCGGACCAGGCTGCCGGGGCGAGACGTGGGAAAGTC
>PVLD010017702.1:0-41087 GCA_004027595.1 Dinomys branickii
CTAAATTTGCATGTCTGTATATGGGTCCATACATCTACAATTCGAAGATATCAATGGATAAAGCAACAACTACTGTTGAGACCATATCACCTTGTCTATAGATTAGTTGTGATTGTACTATTTTCTATGATAATGGGTGTCTGTTTGTCAATATGTTTTTGTACTTTTATGTTTCTAAAATTAAAAAAAAAAAATAAAATAAATTTAACGTTTGGCCTTTTCACAATTTTATTTATTTTTGAAGTGTATACTTTTACAGCCCAAACTTCCTAGTCTTTTAGTTTGTCTTCGTTGCATCACGACTCTGATTTCCATGCACTTCTTTGCTGTGTAGCATGGCTGTATAGTTTCTGAACTGTTCTCTAGGTAACCTCCTCTTCTAGTAATTTTCTCATGGAATTAAAAACAAATGTAGGAAATTTGGGATATTGCAACTTTCTTTACCAAGTTCTGTAGACATGAACAAGTATTCTGGAATATCAGTTTTGAAATAGATATTTGGGGTTATTTTGATTTCTCATTTCTATAATTATGGATTTTACTTTATTTATAGGTATTAGGATTTTTTTCTAATATAAATTTATAAATTTTAAAAATGTGACCGGGATAAGTCCATCAAATTTCTGTAATTATTAAATGTCAGGTTAGCCCAAAGACAGTGTATGCCCTGTTAATTATGCCACGATTTTTTATACAGTTGACCCCGTTCCACTAAGCTTGTAGGCACATCAATAATATGTGTGTTTTTATGTTGTACAGTGTTTGGCACAACATAATTCTCCACAAATATTTTTAAGGGTATAAATAAGCAAAAATATATGAATTCTCCCATCAAGTTTCATAATTTCACATTTCTCTACTTGAGGTTCAGTGCAAGCCAAGAGATAGAATTATGCAGAAATAAGAAGTCTTGAACATTTTTAAAGAAAAATTAGAACATTAGCCCAAATATTAAAAATGTTTCTCTGAATAGTACTTTAAATATAATTACTATTGTTGAATCCCGGTTGTCTTACATTTACTGCACCTCTTTACTTATGGGTGTTTAATTTTTGGTGATTTTAATGGTATGATTATTTTCAGTGACCATTGTCTTCCTCAGGGGTAATATGCTTTTTGAGTGTAAAGCATATATGATTTTGAAGTTTCTTCCCAAGAGGAAACAAAATTTACCCTCAACACACAGTGAATGTCAATTCCAACTTCTGGCTACTCTGTGTAAGCTTGGATTCTAATAGTCACAGGTCATTCTATCCCCACCAGAGCTATGGGTAAATGCAAATCTTGTCTGTGATTTTGCATGTAAATAAGCAGAGTGTATATCATAATTCCTGAGTTTTTATGGAGGCTTTTTACCTTTCAAGGCATGAAGGTCTTGTTTGACATCATATAGGCATTAAAACTCACTATCTAATTCTATAAAGTTAAATCCGTGCCGGAAAATCCTATACCACCTTGATCTCAGATGTGGCTAACATCATTGGTTTTGCATCTCTGTTTATTGCTGGCACATGAAAGTTTTGTTTTTATTTTTTATTTTTGAGTTTAATCACACAAGATTTAGCAATTTTTATTTTTACAGGGTTCCCAAAGTATTTAGAGGAGAAGTTCGTTTAGCTATATTAACTGTGTATGCACTTTTGTAAATCTAGTACTTCTCCAGGTCTGTACGCCTTAGACACTTTTCAATTGTTTGCTGAATTAATGATTTAGTTGGTGATTAACACAGGCCTGAATAGCCTGTATGCATTATCATGCAAATGTTCATTGAGAGAGTAGGCAGTAGGCATAAAAGTGTTCTGTAACATGATCGGAAAAGAATAACAGGAAAGAATAATGACAAAGATGAGTATTTTAAAAAGCAGACAACAAATGCTAAGGAATAATTTCTCTGACTTCCAAAATTGGCTTGGATCTTGAGTTAAGGAATTCAACAGAGAAGTCACTACTCAGACACTTAGAACCTAGTTTGACTTTTACAACGATTCTGAAGCCTTCCATAAACTATGCACAACAAAAATTCTGCCCCCTAAAAAGATATGTCATTGAAAATAAATCACAAAAATGCCATCTAGCAAATTTCTGGTAGCAAATTCCTCTCCCTGACACTCTCAGCTTGACATATTTGGATCAAACTACAGATGGGTAATTTTTTGGCCATAATGCCAGTTTTCTACCAAACAGAAACTATATGTTCACTGCACTCCAGATGCACAACTCCCTCTGGTTAATTCTTATAAAAATGGCTTTCATTGTTCAAAAACAAAACAAAACAATTCGGACAAGCTTTTTGTGTCTTTATTGTTTTGTTTGATAAGAGATCCAGCACATACGTTGTATTCTGAGAGCACCTTGTGGCAACACGGCGCTTTTTTGTTTTTTAATCTGCATTTGCTATATTTAGCAGGAGCGGCAGGATAATCCATGCTAGGAAAGTGGGTATAAAGATAAAAGAAAGAAGCATTAAGTTCTTTCCCCAGCCAGTTCCAAATGCGCCTTTATGTCTATAATATCCCATAAACACCAGGGCAACTACACCAGCTGCTCTTGGCTCTCGGAGGGCATGATATTTCCTCTCATTCTGGCACCAGACACTACCCCAAAGGAGAGAAACTCTCACGCGCCACACGTAGACAGGCGGAGCTTTCACCGGTGCTATAGATAAAACACTGGGACCAGATAGCTCTCCGCTGACAGTGAGTTCCTATAAAAATAAAAATGTAAAATATAAAAAGACACTAAATGCAGACATTAAAACTGGCTTTAGATATTTTTTCATTATATTCTGATATTTTATAAGTCTGAAGTCTATGGCTATTGGCGATGATGTATAAATGGGACTGAGGAAGGAAAAAAAGAGGAATTTAACACCCTAGATAGACTGATAAATACATGGCTTCATCACTGCCATCAGTATGAGTAATTGCTTTTGTGGTGTTGCATTTTTGTACAGCTAAGAACAATATACATGGACCTGTGTTAAAAACAGAACCACCATGCAAGTGCTGTAAAAACATGAGGTGTACATCTTACTTGATTTTGATTTTTTTTTCATTCTATCAAACGATGAGATTGGACCTTTTCTAACTATTGAAACAAACACAAGATAAAATTACAGTCATAAAGAAACTGGAATGTTCTATCCTGAGCATCATTTTCCTAATATTGGCTACACTATCTAGAACATACCATAAATTACTACACTAATATTTTGCCTAAATAACAAAAATCCCAAGGGTATATAATCCCAAATTGAATGAACTAGTAGATGAAAATTGTCCCAAAGTACTTGATATGTGTGGCATTTCTTTTCCTTTTCACTCATATTCAGGTGTACTTTTTTATTTTAAAGAAAATAATCTACTCTTTCTTAAATCTCCATTACACACACACACACACACACACACACACACACCCCATACCACACACCACCACTCCTCAGAAAGACTGAGACTGATGTGTGCTGGGAACGATCAGGAAAATCGCAACCCATTGAGTTTTCATCCTATAAAATCAGACAGTATGTTGACACTAAATGACCTAAAGCAGTCAGAAGAACCTTCAGAAAAGCTTTCAGAGGAAAACTTCGGTAAGAATGTAATTCTTTGTGCAATAGATATGGTGAAATGGAAGGGACTGCTGCAAAGGAAAGAGAAATGTTAATGGAGGAAAGAAGAAAAGGGAAAATGAAGTAGATGTAGATATATATATAGAGAGATATAGTAGTTAATGCAGTTATACCACTAATTGCTATTAGTTCATTGATAAGAAAGGTTTATGCCTATACTGTCTGGTCAGTTCTTCATGCCTATGTCTTGTAATCTGGGTAACTACTTTGAAGATAACAATATGCAACATACTAACAATTGATACTCTCCTGAAATCTTGTTTTGAAATTTCATACCGTTCTTTTTATTGATTGTTTCCTTTCCTTTAAAATAAAAAATAAGAACCGGACCTGTGTTACAGGTGGATGCCTGTAATCTCAGCACTGGGTAAGCTGAGGCAGGAGGCGGAGTGTTGTGAGTTCGAGACCAGCCTGGGGTACAAAGTGAGCTCAAGGCCAGCCTGAACTGCATAGCGAAACCCTGCCTCAAAAAGGAAAAAAAAAATTAAAAATAATAATTTAATCCTTGACACTAATGGTATTTTGTGCTAGGTATTTAAAAATATCAAAGCTTTGCTTATGTATCTGGTGCAATGGATACAGTCACTATTACCATTTACCCCTCTGTGTTTCTTGCTTAACTATGTGAGACTTACAGATGTAAAAACCTGGAAATGGTTCAGAGAAATCATATTTTTCTATTTCTTAACATTTTTGATACATACAGCTGATTTCTAAGTCTCTATGTATCTGACTCTGTCCTAAGTGATTTAAGTACTTAACTCAGTAATCCTCCCACTCTGTAAAGTCGACGTGATTATCTTCTTTCCTTATAGATGAGTACATGGAGACATTGGCAGTTTAAGTAACTCATATATATTAATTTCTCTAACACAAGGTTTTCTTTTTTCTTCTCTTTTTTTGGTACTGGGAATCAAACTCAGGACCTTGCATTTGCCAGGCAGGCACTGTGCCACTGAACTAAATCCCCGGCCCGTGAGAAGGTTTTCTGATGCTTCTGATTGTTCTGGTGTCAAATTTATGCTATCAGATCCATAAACTGGTGTCTAACTGGATTTTTTTATAAGATGGTGAAGCAACATCCCTGATGCAAATCTTCAAACTTCAGGGCAAGCCAGTCTCAGGATAAAGGTATAATAGAAAATCAAAGTGCATGGAAACGGGATGAAATTATGCAGGGACAAACATTAAGCATAGTGCTACTCTTCTAATTATCTTTAAGTTGGGCTTTTCAGGTATGATATCTTTCTTAATGTTATTGTCCTACTTCACGTAAGTGATGGAAGAAGAAAGATGACAAAGAAAGATTTAAAATACAACCTACGGATAAGGGTTAGAATAATGAGATGAAAATATTACTCAATTAGAGCAGGAGAAGAGTTGGAATGGGAAGAAATAAGCACTATTGAATTGTTCCAATACGCCCCAAAGAAAGACTAGCGGATGCACCGGCATCATTCTGCTTACAATGTATCTTATTAGACCACCAGCTCCTGGGAGGTGACCTAAGTAGCAATGTCATCAACAATGCTTTTATGGAAACAGGATTTGCCCAGCGTGTTCAGTGCTACAGATGACCTCCCTTCAACTATTTTCTCTTTCCCTTTCTAAGACCTCCTCAGCACCTTCATTGCTGTTTCCAACCTACCAATCACCTAGTCACAAGACTCTAATTCTTACTGCAAAACTCATCTCTCACAGGAATAAGTCATTTGTGCTACAGAAACTGCACTTTGTGTACATAACAATGGCATCAAACTTGAATGGTTTAAGAGCAATATTGAGAGGCTGGAGACAAAACAGTGATAGAGTACATTCCTAGTATGTAAAAAGCCCTAAGTTTAATCTCCAGAACCAAAACAAACCATGGATTGTATCTCACAGTTCTTGTGGGTCAGGAATATGCACATATATACCTGAGTACTTCTGACCAGGACATATCTCAGCATTGCAAGCAAGATGTTAGTCTAGCTTGGTCATATTCAACCCCAAGCAGGGAAGATCTGCTTACAAGATCATCACATGGCTGGTGGCAGTATTTCTTTCTTCCTGGTCTTTTTCTTGGAGACAGTGCCTCATTTTCTTGATGGCTACTAGAAAATTTAGGAACTAAGAATCAACGTGTTCCATGAGTCCTTTGTGAGACTGCAGAAGTAACAGTAATTTTTGTCAAGAACTGGAGTGAAAGAAATGGCTGTGATAGTCAAAGGGAAGGTGTCATAAATATAAGAGGTTGTCCCTGAACATAACCTTAGGGTTGGAGAGAGGACCCCCAGAACTCATTCTGCCCCTCTCACATTAGCCAAGGCAAGACAAAGCAGCATCTACTTGGCTGTGCTACATGAGAAACTGTGGCCTCCAGGGAGATCTGGCTTATTCCAGACAAGAAGGGTGAAGGCTATCTTAGCTAAAACTGCTGTAGATATAGAAAAGTTTATCATGAAATTTTAACTCAGAACTGACCGAACCAGAGGGCCAATTTAATTAGAACATTTACAGGAAATATTCTCCTGCATAATGCTTCTCTTAAGCCTCATGTCCCATGGTAAAATACTTCTATGTACTTTTACCTCAGGCTTGTTTCTGGAAAATTCAAGCTAAGACAAGAGAACTAGGCAATGTTTGTTTAAGAATGTATATGAAATGTGTATATAATAGTTCAGTAAATGTTAAATTCTAATTAAAACATTGACGCTATGAGTCATCTTGTTTCTAGTAATCACTGTCATCATTTCACCACTGTCATCAACAATGTCGTACCGTGAGCACAGGTATCATCACCTTGTGCAATCCTTAGGGAAGGATGGGGACTGTGACTTCATACTAGGCAGCTGGCAGGAAGGGGCTGAGACCCAACTGCAGGTGGCATGTGGGAAACGAAGATACTTGTCTTTGCTCAATTGGAATTGATTTCGTTAAGAAGATGAAATGTCTCTTTCCTTTCAAATTTACATATTCTATTCAGAGGTCCTGAAGACTGCTGGAACGTGTCAAATATATCTAAGTATCCTCGCCATGTAAAATTGGGAGTTGATGATTAATAATGAGAAATTGTTAAAAGATATAACAGTAAGATAATTTATAATCAGAGAAATATTACTGCTCAAAAGTCTGTATTAGTGTCCTAGAGTGACTAAAATAAATTACTACAAATTGGATGACTTAATGAGAGAAAAAATGCAGTGTCTCACACTTCTGCAAGCTAAAAGTGTGAAAGGAATGAAAGATTTGGTAGGACCATGAATCTTTTGACAGCTATAGAGAAAAATTCTTCCTTACCTCTTCTTAGTGTCTGAGTTGCCAGGAATCCTTGGCATCCTTAGCTTTGTATTTGTGCCACCGCTGTGTGTATCTCTATTGTCACATAATTATCTTCCCTCTCTCTGTGTCTCTGTTTTTAAATATCCCTTCTCTGTAAATATGCTAGTTATTACATTTAGAGACCACCCTAATCTAGTGTGTTTGTAGCTTCTTCAAAAATTCTGTAGCTTCTTTAAAAATTCTGTAGCTTCTTCTTCAAAAATTCTGTAGCTTCTTCAAAACTTTGTAGCTTCTTCAAAAATTCTCCTTGCTTCTCGGCCTTTTGGCTAAGATCAAATGCAAAAATTCATATTTCCAAGTAAGGAAATACAATGTTCACACATACTAGGGGTTAGTGTTTCAATATACCCTTTTTAAAAAACATAATTTCATCACTTCCCAACCAGTGATAAATAATTCTTGGGAGTTAGAAACTAATTTCCACAGATCAAAGCTACTATCTAAAAACTAAAGGTGCCAGGCGTCGTGGTGCACTCCTCTAATCCCAGCACTTGGCAGGCTGAGGCAGGAGGATCCTTGTAAGTTTGAGACCAGCCTGGGCTACAAAGTGACCTCAAGGCCAGCCTGAACTACATAGCAAGACCTTGTGTCAAAAAATAAAAAATTAAAATTAAAGGAAGAGTAAAAAACAAAATAACAATATTTTTTATTCATGCAAACTCCCAAATATTGTCACATTGGAACAGTCACTTAAAAGTACAAAGAAATTGTTTCCCTACACCAATTAATCTATAGCTTCTTCATGGCAATTGCCAGTTGTTAATTATGATATATTCCTTTTTCAAAAAGTGCTAAACAGTTATGGACAAATTTAGATTAGACATAGCCTTAGCCCTAGTGATGGTTCAACCTTGCTTTGTTGTTCATACTGCTGGGTTGAAAATGTGATGGGGCTGAGCAAAGTAGGAACCCAGAAAGAAGAGAGGAGTACATCTGGGCTAGGATCTGAGCTTGGAACCTCAGCTTTCCCACTGTCTACAGGTTCTCTGAGCATACAGAGGATGTATAAAGGCTGCTATGAAACTCTAAGCTTTCTCTTTACCATAAGCATGCATGAATGAGAAAGTGTATGGTTAATCTTATGTGTCTATATTTGTTTGAGTATCCAAACTGAAGATATCAATATGTAATACAACAGTCATTTTTAATTTCCTATCACCATGTCTGCGATTCTGTATTGTTTGTTTTGTTTTTGTGTTATTTTCTAAATGTATGTGCATTTGTTTTTGTTCTTTTATTTTTAAAATAAAAAGGAGCAGTAAAAAGCCAGGAGCTTTTCTATGTTTCCAAATGACTTTCATATAAAGGGTAAAAGAAAACAAAGAGATCTATTCCCCTATCTTTTATTACTGCAAGTATGTGCTGCGATATAAAATAGCTCGTAGGACTAGAGTACAAGATGCTCTGAGAGACCAAGTACCTAGAGGGTGTACAAAAGGCAAGATGTACTTAACATCTTTTGACACAGCCTATTTAAAATATGCATTGAATACATATTAAAACATGTATTTATAAAACACAGGCTACCACTGTTTCTCAGTTGTAAACAATTCTGTGCAATAATTCCCAAGAAAATATGAATGTGGTGTTCACTTAATTCATGAGTCCTACATACAAACACAGATACACAAAATCAAGATTTAGATGTTTGAGCCAGTTATCCTTGCCCTCTTTGATGACAGTGTTTTCTTGCTTTGCTGATGATGTATGCCTCCTTGGAAAGTTTGAAATGATCAATACCAATGGCGGGAGGCTCTCCTTATAACTGGATATGACACCATGCACTGGAAATCTCATTGAAATTTTTGTTTTCACCACATGTTGTGGACTCCCTTCCTTCTTCTCATTGCCCTTATCTTATTGTTCGTGCAGATACAGCCTAACTGATGCGTGCATCAAATGCAGTCGTTTTCACACAGATGTCTTCAGGCTCACTTTATTGTCAATTAATCAGAACAGTGGGTCTTGCTATATTCTATGTAATGAAGTAGCTGTGTCACCTCTCCGTATAGTATAACAAAATATCTGAAGTACATAAGCTTATAAAAATAAAAGGATCGTTAGGTGTTGTGGTTTCAGATGGTGCAGTCCATGGTCACTTTTTCTTTTTGCTTTGCATCTGAGATGGCACAATAAACTATAGCAGAAGTGTGTAACTTAGAGGAAGTTTTCATGTCATGGCCTCCAGAAAGCAAAAATACAAATAAGAATGAAACATGGCCAGGGTTCTAATATTTCCTTCAGGGTCATGATCCCATGACCTGACTTCCCTCTACTACTCCTCACATACTATTGTGTCAGGAGCTGCTCTACTGGGATGAGCTGCTAACCAGGATTGTAAACTCAGTACCAATAAAGAATTAGAGGGACAGAGATTAAGCAAAGAAATCACTGCATTTGTAAGGAGGGAAAACTGCTCCAGAAAGGGGCGTGGAGGGTGACCTGGAAAGATGGTCACTCCATGGTCCCTTTGTTACCCACTTCTTTTATTGGGTGTTAGGTATTCCTTCCCCTACCTGGAACTTGTTGCAACCTAATTTGCTCTCTGAGGTAGATTAGATTAAACTGGGTGCTCTTGCCTACAGGAACATGTCTTCTGGTGGACTTTGTGTGACTTTTTCCTTTTTGTTTTCCTTTCTCAGGGCCTTATTTCTGGAATGGGCAGCTGATTGTTTAGGAGGAACCCTGTCCATAGGTCAGCTGAGAGTTAGCAATTGGATGTATGAGTATCTGTTGTAGCAACATGGTGACCCTAGATTGAATGGATATATGTAAGAACATAGTTGAGAGTATATTTTTATACACTGAATAAGAGCCTTCCCTAAAGTCAGGGAGCCCCTCCCCAGCTCTGCTCTTCCTGCATGTTATTGGATATGGGGAGAGATGGCCATTTTGGCTTCTTGGCTTCTTCTTGGACTTGGTTTTCTTTCCACTCATTCCAGTTCCCAGTATGATGCTCTCTTTCTCTCTCTCTCTCTCTCTCTCTCTCTCTCTCTCTCTCTCTCTCTCTCTCTCTCTCTCTCTCTCTCTCTCTCTCTCTCTCTTCCTCTCCCCTGGAAATTTTTCACAAGGAATTTCTCTAGTAAACTTTTAACTCTTTCCAGTCAGGATTAGCCAGAAAAACTAATGAGGCCCTCATTCTGCTCTTCTCTTAACTACATATTTATTTTACAATACAAAAGTTTCACCGCCTCACAATAATACTATGGGTTAAGAACCAAGCGTTCAGCCCAGAGCTCTTTGGAGGTCATTCAAGGCCCAAACTATGACAATCACACTGTGCTTGCTGCCATTTTGTAACTGACTACCTGTCTTCCTGTATGCAAAACAATTTCCTGCTGACCTCAAAATCTCCCACCAGTGCCTTAGTCCTTCCTGCTCCTGAAGTAACTGTTTTGGGGTCAAATGTGTTTACCTGCAAGCATAACTATTTTGTCCTCAGGAGTCCTGTCTGAAACACACTTGTGAAAAATATAAACCCCAAATTGAAAACTCCATCAACATTCTTCAACTTTGCCAATAGTTTCTTTACCTGTAAGATGAAAAGTCGAAGCAAGTATTCCTACTCATAAGCTTGTGTCTTTCTCACCTTTAAGGTTGGCATCTGCTTTATTTGCTAAATGCTACTTGAATCTTATGAAAGCACAGTGAGGAGCTGTACATGGGAGAACATACTCTTCAATCCCATTCTCTATAATATGCTCCAAATCTCTTAAGTAGAAGAGCAGGTAAAAATAAATTTAATAAATAAAAATATGTTCTTTGCCCAAATGTATTTTGAAGATTTTTTGCTTGCACTCTGAGCTCCTGACTTCTGTTTAAAATAAAGTCTTCTAGTTGAATGTCATGGTAAAACCAGTTTTTGTCATCATAATTGCTAAGTGATGGGCTTATCCGTCATTTAGTAGAAACATTTTTTAAAAGACAGGTGGAAATGAGCAGATCCACTATAGGTAGAAATGTTTAAGGTCTCTGGTCTTTCGAGAGATGCAAAACTAAACAAAGTTAAGACTTCATCTTACTCCAGAAAGAATGGGACCCATGAAGCAATAAAATAAATAGCAAATGCTGATGAGTCTGTCGTGAAAAAGGAGCCCGCCCACATTGCTGGTGGGAATGTAAGCTAGTACAACCATTCTGCAAGTCAGTATGGAGATTTCTCAAAAAGCAATATTAGAAATTTCATACGACCCAGCTAACCTTTCAACCAATAACAGAATAAAGAAAATGTGACATCTCTATATAATAGAATACCATTTGGCTTTACAGAAGGACACATTTGGACATTTATAGGGAAAAGGATACAGTTGGAAAATATAACTTTAAGTGAAATAAACCAGGTAAACTAGCTTTAATATTTTAGCGTACTTTTCATTTGATCAAGGCAAAGTACAAAAAGATTAATAAATCATGGGTAGAAAAGAAAGGGGGTTGGATTTCTTGCAAATGGGAAGGGGTTCAATGCTCTCAATGAAAGTAAGCATTATATGTATAAACATGAATTAAGGTTAATATCAACAAAAAGGAAATTGGTGAAAGGGGAATTGGAGGAAGAGGGAGGGAGGGTTGGAGAATAGAGGGATGAAAATGGGGATTAAATAAAACCAAGTTACAGTATCTATGTGTACTCACTGTCCAAAAACAAATGTACTACAAGCATGTACTAATAAAAATGTCAGATGGAGGAAAACATTCAATTAGATTGACCCTGGGAAAAATGTCTGTAGTAAGCTTGTAAGGTGTAAAAGA
Organism: Dinomys branickii; assembly: GCA_004027595.1. Classification (NCBI taxonomy): domain Eukaryota; kingdom Metazoa; phylum Chordata; class Mammalia; order Rodentia; family Dinomyidae; genus Dinomys; species Dinomys branickii. The sequence continues at coordinate 11,699 of PVLD010017702.1, forward strand.
TGAAAAGCTACCAAATTAGAAAAGAAGAATCAGGGGATCTGAGAACAGTATAACTAATGGAAAAGGTCCAAAATTGTTGGTTAATGAAAAGATGTGTGATGTTAAAATACAGCGAGTACAAACTTGCTACTATACATCCTCTGTGTAATGGTTTAAATAAATGCTTTAAAATGTATCAATGATATATAGACCTTTTGAATAGCTGAACTGAACTGAGCACAGTATTTTATTTCATGATAACTTAATTTTAATATATGTGATATGAGCAAGCACTTCAGGATAACTTGAAGTCAGAACACCAGATCAAAAGTGATCAAATGTCAAGGTAAGTTTAAGGGGAATGTATTCAATTCATATTCTAATATATGAATTAGGCCTGATTAACACTAATAAATTACAAAACCTAAGAAAAACCTTAAGTTCTATATATCTACTAAAAAGAAAATGATCTTGCTAGACAGGATTATCCACTTAACCTGTAACATTGCTTCAGTTTGATTGTTTAACTAAAACATTTACTTTTAAATAAAGATAATACTTTCATCTCAGCAACATTCCTAAGAAATTTTTAAATTTCACTTTAAACAATGTGATGGTGACTACGAGAGTAAGAAGAGATTTTATTCATTCATTTACAAGAATTCAACAAATATTTATTGTTTGTTTAAATGTTAGAAATAATGTTTGACACATGAAGAAATGAACAACATAGTATTCTATTTCTACGTGTAGCACTCTACTAGCCATTATGGATGTACTTGTCTGTTTGACAGCTTATAATTCTCCCAGTGACTAAGGATGATGGACTGAATTGCCTTCTCAGCACCAAATTCTTATGTTGAACCTCTAACTCCCCATACCCCAAAATGTGATTCTTTTTGGAGACAGGCCTTAAGCAGGCAAGCAAGATAAAACAAGGCCCTAAACCAATCGGAATCATATCCCTATGAAAAGAGGAGCTGTCACTAGGCATGTGTGAGTACAGGGAATAGAATATCCGCTCTGCCTTTTTGGTTTCTAATTCTCGTTCCATCAGATTGACAAGGGTCTCCAGGCCTATGTCTCCAGTCACAAGACAGGGTCTCAATAGGCAACCAGATTTCAGCAGCCGTCATAGCGGAGAGGTAATGTTGCTGAACTTCAGCTCATCCAAGTGAGCTAGGTTCTCTGTGCTGTCTTGGGCCAGGACTGAGCTGAGGTTACTCTCCACTGGCATGAGCCTAAGATGCAGGCTTTTTGGGATTTTATGCTCTTACACACTATTATTTTTCCTGAGCACCAGCTCTGGTGGTGCTATATGTACTCCATGCATTCTCCATTGATCTTTTGGAGAACTCACAGTTTAGTTGTGGGTACATAGGAGATATAGAGGAATAGAAAAACATCATCTTTGCAGGTAGGAGCTAAATGAACCACTGAAGTCAGTTCTTTGAGGGTTCAGAGACATTCTGCTTTGCCTCAATGCTATTAAAACAGCTCAATGGTAGGTAAATAATTGGAAAGATATATAGGATTTCCATAATTCCTGGCAGATATATTTTTCAAATGAAACAATATAAATAGATGGGTAATAAATAACATAGCATCAGATTTAGAAATTTTGAGAAAACAGGGCTATACGCCTGGCTTTTCCACTCACCAACTGTGTAGCAAGAAGCAAATTACCTCCCCTCTGAGCCACTGCTTACTTATGTGTTTATTTAGATGATTAGAAATAATCTATATAAAATGGCTTACTTGGTGCCAGGCAAATGGCTCAGACTCACTAAACGGTTCTACACTTAATATCATCGTTTCTTGATTAATGCAAATCTAACCATCATCTCAGCAGGCATTGCCTTAGCACGCACATGACAGACATCAAAAATCAAACCTGACCTTAGCAATGATGTAGTCCAGTCTCCTCATTTTAGAGAGAAGATTACTGCCCAGAGAAATTAAATGACTTGCCCTAGGTTATAGAGGCACTTGTGGCAGTGACCGCACCAGGCACAGAACATATGATTTCTTACTCAGGTTCAGAATACTTTTTATTTCTGAATATTTTAGTAAAGATGTATTTCTAAATGTGTGCTAATTACATATGGGCAATCAATGAACTGAAATTGATTGAATAATGACTAAATCCAAGGGTTGTGGTCTAACTGCAAGTTCACATTAAGGACAGCGACGGTGTATGAAGTAATTGAAGGTTCATGATAAACTCTGACAAATTTAACCTTCCTCACAAGCTCTGACCCTGCCCAATAGGAACAGGGTCATGGTGAAGATTTTAGCTGACTAAATGCTAGAATTCCACACTTTGGCTTAATATTTTTTGGGGAAAAGTGACTTGTCTTACAGATTTGCCACTCTATTCCAGAAGAGCTATGTTACAGCTGGAACCATCCCTGAGCCCTCTGGATGTTCCCAGGACTTGGCTGTAAGAAGGCTGGCCCATCTCTAGGATTTTTGCACTACCCTCTGAGCTGTAGCATAAAATTTGTGGCTTGTTCTAGGTACATCAAGACTTTAACTTCTTTCTTTTGTAAATACCACACTCCACGAGGTCAGACGAAGCTGCTCACACTGTGGCGTCTACACCATGACCACTGTGTCTCTTGTTAATCTAGCCAGGGCGAGACTCCAGCTGTGAGCTCAGGTTCTTTCATCTTTCCTGTGGACCATGTTGACACACTGGATTCCCGGCCATGCGCCCCCGGGTCCAGCTCTGAGCAGTCCACTGGGCCCTGTCTGCTTCACACCGCCTGATGGGCACTTGTTCTGTGCCTTGCTTGACATGTATGGCTGCCTACACCGCACTGTAATGCTGCATCGTCAGAGAAGAAACAGAGGTAGGAAAAACCATGTCCTTCATTTATCTCCACCTTTAACTCTGGGATTTTAAAAACACCATGTGAAACCTCTACCCCAATGTCTCATTCTTTGCTTTTTAAAAAAATATTCTCCTTTTTATTTCCCTCCATTTCGCTGACTGATAAAGAGCTGTCTTTATCTCTTTTGTTCAGTCTGCTGAACATCTTGTTCAGACATCACTTCCTGTGGCTTCTCTACAGCTTGATTTTTATCTGTGATTGAGTCAGATAGGGTAAGGTTTTGGTATTGGAATATGAGACATTAACTAGGGTTAACTAGGAAAAATAATATACAATGACACCTTGATTTATTGACTTAATTTGTCTTATAATTTTGAGGAAGATGGCTGTGTGTATGTTTTTGTAGGGAAGATGACCATAGTCATGTCTGTCACCTGATGCGGAGTTTGTGAACGCAAGAAAAATTTTGCTGAAGGCTTTTGTTTGTGAGCCAAATTGTTTGAAAACCAAAGCATTACCATATTGGATGACTCTCCAACAAATCTTGTCCTCATTACATTATTTACTTTTTTGTAGGTCTAACTCAGGCTGTGTCAAAACATTATTTGAAACTCTTCAAAGATATTCCTGCTGTCTACACCATACCACCCTGAATGTGCCCGATCTCATTCGGAGACATTCCTGCTGACTTAGGATAAAAGACAATCTCCCTGCCATAATTAGCAGGGTCTGGTATCCCCCTCTGTTCAACCTTCCAAGCTCACATCAATCTTCTCCTCCATGTGTGTTGCACCTAAATACACAAATCCTATAGAGGAAGCCTATTCCCAATTGAGGGCTTTATTCTTTTCATTTTCTTTTTCCGTAGTTTTGCAAACCCCACTGCTTCTCATCATTTAAATCTTACTTTAAAAAAAATCACCTGCCCAAAGACAATTTACTGAAGCTTCTCACTGCAACATTTAAAACACACTCTGCTGCTCCAGCCATATATATAAATCACAGCATATTGTTTATTTCCTGCATAATATTTTTTTAAAAATCTGAAACTAATTCTTCATGAGAATGCTGGTCTATTTCTATGTTTTAGTTATATACAAACTGTATACAACCAGAGATCATGCTTGTCTCTTTCACATGGTGTGCTTATAACTAAACAGTTTTTGGATCATAGTAAGTACTTAGACAATGATGGAAGGCAGGAAGGAAGGATGGAAGGGAGGGAAGAAAGAAGGAAGTAGTATATTATATTGATGGACTGGGAGTCACAGTAGAATTGACATTTCCTTTTGTTCCCGATTATTAACACTTTTAAGAATCCTAGCAATTCCATAATTAATATATAGTGATGAACCATAAGAATTTTCAAAATCTTATGGTGCTATTGTCTAAGGTTATAGTCTTCCAAACAAAGGCCATATGATAAACATTAAGAGAAAAAGAATCTTTGAAATGGACTATATTGCAAAGTACCATTTACTTTTCAATTATTTAATGCATATTATTATGACTTATTTTGAAATTTGTACCTTCTTTTTTGTATGACACCTGTTATACATGTTATACAATCTTCCTGAACATGGCCTCAATAAATTATAGTTAATCCAATATTCTTCTTTTTATCTATTGCAAGTGACATTTTTACATGCACATATATTTATAGAATTATTTTAAAAACTGAGTTTACACTAAAATAGTATACAGTGGTTGTTCTACCTAGGGATATTGGAACTATAATACCAGTTGCGGTAACTGGAACCAGAGATAGATGGTAATGGGTTACATCAAAACAGTTCCCCTTACGGGTGATGTTGATGGAAAACTGAGCAATGGATGCTCCTTCATTATCTCTTTTTATTCTTTCCTTTCTATGAAAAACTAAGAAAACCGTGCTATGAAAAATACCAATTATAGCACTCTCCTTGCCCAGAATATCCAGGCGGGCCAGCATGGGCCCCATCCCTTCATTCAGAAGGTCCTGGCAGGCAAGAGAGATCGCGGGTAACTACTCCCTCCACCCGAGGGCCTGGGCAGGCTGGCAAGATGACCAGTGACAGTGGGGGCCCCACCTGGTGTGCGCATGATGGGAAGGTGGGGCTGGAGGCCTGGAAAAGTCTGAAACAGCAGTGACAGTACAAACCAACAGTTTGGGTAAGTTAGGTGAACCAGCACAGTGCTTGGGCACCCAGACACACAGAATAGAAGTGGGCGGAGAAGGCTGCTCCCCCTTTTGTTTTCACTTGTTTGTTTTCCCTGTTCCATTTCATCCTGTTTTCCACTCTTTGGACATGTTCATTTGGTCATTTAATTGTCTGTGTGGTTATTATTTTTTTCTGGGGTTTCCCCCTTCTTTTCCCTTAGATCTATAGCGTTTCCTTTGGTTTCCTTCTATCCATTCTCTACCTCGCTTTGCTCACTCCCTCACTTGACTTTATGAGTAAACATTGTCTCTTCTTCAGGTTTACATTCATACTCCTAAACTTTTCCTCCAAACCTTCCCTCACGTGTCCTATAATTATCCCAAACTTGGATGACCACCCTTTACCGTCCACCCTTGCTCACACTGTATTTAACCCCATTCATTTCTCCATCCTACCCCCATCCCTCTTAACCCCATCCCAAACAACAGGGCAAAATCACCCTAATGAGTGGAAAATCACTGCATGCCATTTTCTCATACAAATTAGATTATATTGTATAAATGTAGAAACTCGCTCCTAGGGTTGAAGGATTCAGGCTAATAGTTACCACGGTATGTCAGTAGCCAGGTTGTGTTTGAGTCTAATGTTATAGCTGACTGTACTACTTTAACTGGGATGTCATATGCGTTATAATCAGTTTTTGTCCCCTGTATGACAACACTGTGATTTTAAGGGGTCATAACCATGACTATATTCCAGTACCAAACAGGATGGTCCCTGAGTCAGAAAGACAGCGATTTCACACTTTTAATATACTGAAAACATAGGCTCTTGGGATGGACATAAGGTTCAGAAACCATCTAAATCTAGAAGACAACCCAAGGAACAGATGTTTTCTAGGGAAAACTAGACACTAGGGATAAAGCTAACACAAGAAATCGACACAGAAGATAAAGTAAAATTAAAATAGAAAATTAAAAAATGACAACATGAAGAGGCAAAATGCAACCCAAGGGTCCAGCCCTCACAGGAAAAGTCCAGAGAAAAAAGAAATAGGGGACATTGAAAGTCAACCACTGGAACTTTCTGAAATATAGCAGCATAAGTGAAAAAACAAATGGAAGATACTATGGAAAAAATAATCTTTAAGATGCAAAAGAAACAATGATTAAACAGGACGTTAAAACTGACACAGATTTTAAAGAATAGAGGAGCTCAGGAAAATGATGGAAACTGTGAATACTCAACATAAAAACGAAATGGAATCGGTGAAACAGATCCAAAGAGAAATCCAGGAGATTAAAAACTCCACCGGATCTATGTGCAACAGACTGAATGGAAGTAAGGATAAAATATTCAGTCTAGCAAAAAGACTCTCCCTAGGGACCAGGAAAAGAAAGACATCTTAAAAACAGAGACCACAAAAAATCAATAGAACAATTACAAGAAGAAGCAAAGAAGACAACATATGATTCATTGGAGTCCATGAGAAAGCTGGAGACAGTGCAAAAGATATTAAAAACTTCTTCACAGAAATAGTACCAGAAAACTTTCCAAACATGGATGAAGAATTTGACATACAAATGAACAAAGCACATAGAACCCAAAAAATTATAGCCATTTGTTTCTCAGACAAATGACTTCTATTTAGAACATATAAAGAATTGAAAAAAGTCAGGTCCCACAAAGTCAAAGACCCAATCCAAAAAGGGATATCTGAGATGAGTACACATTTCTCAAGTGAAGAAATACAAATAGCAAATAAACACATAAAGAAGTGGTAAACATAATTGGTAATTTGAGACATGCAAATTAAAACAATACTGAAATTCTACCTCACTCCAGAAGGAATGGCTATGATCAAGAAATCAACCAGTAACCAGTGCTGGAGAGGCTGTGGTGAAAAAGGAACTTTTCTCCCCTGTTGGTTGGAGTATAGACTGGTGAAACCATTGTGGAAATCAGTGTGGAGATTCCCCAATAAGCTAGTATTAGAGATCCCATTTGACCTAGCTATTCCCCTTCTGGGTATCTTAGAAGAATTGAAAACATCATATCACAGAGATATATGTCCACCCATGTTTATAATAGCACATTTTGTAATAGCTAAATCCTGGAAACAACCCTAATGCTCACCAACTGAGAAATGGATAAAGATGTGGTTTTCTATATAATGGAGTCCTACTCAGTCATAAAGAAGGATAAACTTGAGAGTTTTATAGGTAAATGGATGCAACCTGAAACCATATTTATAAATGAAATGAATCATACTCACATGTGCAAACATTGTGTAGTTTTGATAGTATGAGAAGTTGAACAAGTAAATAGGACACCAAATACTATAGATATTGTAAGTTGGGAATAACTGTTCAAATTAAAAGAGAAATTGTGATGGGGAAAAGGGACAAGAAGAAAAGGAAAAGAAAAATATGTAAATATATAAAGAAAATATCTAAGATAGATATACTGCTAGTTTGTCTTAGTTTATTGAAAAGTTTCTGCCAATGTTGTTTGCACACTATCTCATGCTTATATTTTGTGCCCTGAGTAACTACTCTGAAGATAACAATATGCAATATATGAATTATTATTACTCTCCTATTATCTTATTTTGAAGTTCTGTTTTCTTTTTTAGAATAAAAAAACAAAAATACCAATTATATTATTCAAGTCAGATATGCTCAAGGGTGAATTTACGAGCAACCAATCAATCACACTTTTGAACTAGGATTGTACTGGAATTTTCATTTATTTTTCCTCACTTAGAATTAAATTTCTAAAAAAAAGACTTTTTTTTCTTTAGTCCAGTTATCTCTTAAAATTAATTTCATTATGGAAGAAAGTATTTTCTTTTTATTATTTTTCTTTTTTCTTTTTAAAAGTAAAAAGAGGAAAACATATTAACAAACATTAATTTGTTACAAAGTAGCACAAGAACAGAAAGTGTGCTCATATTTTGGAGTTTTTGTATTTTAATTAACTATTGCTTCCTGTTTGCTGTGGTTTGGATCTAAAATATTCCCCTCTGATTTCCTGTGTTTAGAGAGTGATTTCATCCTGGAGGGGCTGTGCTTACTAGCGGGTCATCCATTGATAGGTTCAGAAGTGATATGTGCAGATAGAAATAGGCATTTGGTTGGAAATAGGTCACCAGGCTGAACACCTGGAAAAGATATTCTTGTTCCTGGTTCTTCCTGTCTCTCTCTGCTTCTGTCCGTGCTGGACTGTATGGCTCTTCTTCTGTTGTGCTCCACTGCCGTGCTCATTCTGCCTCACACACCTCCAACCAAGCACTGAAACTACGAGCTGAAATAAACCTTTAAGTTGCACGTGTCGGATACTCTGCCCCAGGGATGAGGGAGAGAGGAAAATAGAGGTTAATACTTTTACTCTCTCGGTTGTAATTTAGCCATCTTGGCACTAAAATTTTGCAGGTTTCCATTGCATTTCTGTCCTGCATGTCTTCTCCCCATTCTCCTTGTCAAAATAAGTTCCAACTTTATCTTTGTTTCCTGTGTGAATCAACAGGACTGAAATTTCACGGTAAAAAAAAAAGCAAATATCAGCCTAATCTTTAATGTTATTTGTTCATTATGAACAATGCACAGCATCTGCCTTCTGTTTCAATGTGCCTTCTAATTCTTCACTTCCAGAACCTTGTTTGAAAGTAGATTATCTGGATATTGAATATTCAGTGATGAGTTTCACTGATCATTTAAAATTTTGCTGCCTAAACCATACTGCTTGAAACGTAAAAGCAATTTTTGTTTGTTTGATATATTTTCAAAATATATAAATGCTTTTTTATGGCTATCTCGTGAAATATTAACTTCTTTACAATGCTCTGTGGTGCATTTCAGTATCACTAGAATCAAGATAATGAATATATCCATTATCTAAAGTGCTTCCTCATGCTTTGTCATTTTTCTCCCTCACCTTCCTCTGCGTTTAAGCCATGTCCCAAGGAACCACTGATTTGCTTTCTGTCACTAGAAATGAACTCAACTCATATTGTCCGGAATTTTTAATAAATTTTACCCACCATAATGATTTGAATGTTCATCCATTTGTTCCCAGAATGAATAGCTTATGCCTTTAAAAGAAAGTTCATTCATATTTCTTGCCCTGAATGAACAATTGTCTTCATTGGTGAATGTTCTAGAAATCATAACTCCATAGTTAAACTTTTACTAATTTCTTTCATGATTTTCTTAATTCTAACAAAACACTGAAGGGTAACTAGAATATACACAAAATTTACAGAAGTGTCTCTCAGGGGACCTTAATGATGACCTGCACTATGCTTGGAATTTTGAGTACAGAATAATCTCCGTTCGGTTACTTTTGCTTTACTATTTCATAAAGAGAGAACCTTTCTTCACACAGTTATATCTTAACCAGATGAAAGGTAAATACAAATTGAAATAATGAAGATGCTTTTGTCTGTCTCGGGGTCCTCAGATGTAGACTAGCTTGTTTTTGATGAGATCATACAGAATTATTAAAGCAAATTTTCTAATGTTATATTATAAACATTACAAATGCTTATTAGAAATTGCAATTCATACATGAGTATATCCAGAAAAGAAAAACAAGTTTGATCACTTCTCATCTTTAATTCTTCATCCAGAGGAAATAACTAAGAAGATAATATGTATACATACATATGTTTGGATAAAAATAGACATAGCTATATAAATATATGCATGTTTTGAAGTGAAAATTAGATAACAGAATATATGTTAGTCTAATGCTAGGTTTTTTTTTTTTAACCAGGAATCCAATTTAGGACCTCATGCTTGCCAGGCAGGAGCCACACCACAGAGCTAGACCCCTGGGCCTAATACTAGATTTTTGATTAATAAATTTTCACAGATAACTACACCTTGCATTACTTAAAAATTAAATTCATAGGAAAAATTTCGTACCTAAAACACATAATACATATATAGCATTCATATTCATAAAATAGCATTGTATCTTTAGCTAGTCTATGGAGAATGAAATCAAGCATAAAATCCTAAGCATAGTTTAGGTGAAGTTATACTAAGTTTCCAATTAGAGTTATTCATTTTTCTTTTTTCCAGTTTTCTCTCATTCAATAGCACATATTTTTGTTGCATAATGATTATGTTCCTTCTGAGGAACTGCTACATGTACATTTCAGTACTTTTTCTTCCCTTCTCTCCTTCCATCTCTGAATTCCCTTGTCTCGGTTACATTTCTCTCATTGCTGAGACAAAATACCCGACGCCCAGTATCAAGCAAGGAAAGCTTTATTTAGCTCACAGTTTGTGGAGATTTCAGTCCATACTCAGCTGGCTCCAAGGCAGCGTGGCACCTGGCAGAGGTCAACAGTTCATGGTGGTAGAAGACAGCAAAGGCAGCAAAAGGAAGGAGTGGTGGCAAGCAGCCTTTTTCCCATCGTCACACTGTAAGCAAACCACCTATCCCAAGGCAGGTGTAGCACTCACACCCATAATCCCAGCGTTGGACTATGGATCAATCAAAAATCTAGAAGCCCGCCCTGTGACTGAGTGAGGATTTGGGGGAACATACAGACACAAACCATAACACCCTTCATATTTTAGTAAAGCAAGTTAGATTTATTTTAACTTCCTAGCATTTGTTAATTTATAATTTTATTTTCCGCCCTTGACAAATGTAAAGCAGAGATGGACAGATTTTCATGCAGCTTGTTTCAGATACCCGATCCGATAATATACTTATTCTATGACAAAGGGCACACATATGACAGAGACAGGAGAATAAGTTATACGGTGGTTTGTGAAGATATCATTTTAGCTGCTGTTTTCCCAAGCGGAAATGTACTTAATAGCGTATGTTTATCTTTGTGTTATCTACAACGCTAAGCTGATGCCGGCTCCGTTTCCCAAAGATGTAAGAAACGTGGGATTCGTCCATTGCCTTTCTACCGTGGTCAGTATCTAGAGTCCATCCGAAGGCCAGAGAGGGCTCCCTCAGCTGCTGCTGCTGAGTAATATGGGAATGGAAGCCTGACTCCCTCTCTCAAGGCACAATTCATAAATGACACACACCTTCTCTTATCTATTACCTCGGCTGCACCTCTATCCATAGTCACACTCAAAAGCAAAACGTGGGTATGGATATATATAGCATTTCTCTGTGATCCTATGAATTCCCTAAGCATTTTATTGAATTAAAAAGATATGAATGGATATGAGGAATAGATAATGTCTATGTCACATATTAATATTACCAGAAACACTTGCAAATGATTGAAATACTTCTTTCTATTTGATAAACACATACTATAGATAGTCAAAGGGGATAGATTTTAAGATTCATAAAATTTATGATTTTGTAAGGAAAAGTATGGCAAGACTTTTAGAATTTTATTTTAGTTATTTTGTGTTTTCTTTGGTACCGGGGATCAAACTCAGGACCTTGCACTTGCCAGGCATGCACTTGTGCCACTGAGCAATATCGCTTAAAATTGTATTTTAAAGAGAAGTTGTTAAAACAAAATTTCCAAACAAGACAACAGAGGAACAATGGTTAACACATTGCATATTATTATCTTTAAATTAGTTTTTCAGAGTACAAGGTATAGGCTTTTAATTGTCCAAGCTATATTAGTACAAACCTTTCTTTTCAGTGAACTAAGAGAAATTGGAAGTATGACTCTTTTAACTATCATATATATATATGTGTGTGTGTGTGTGTGTGTGTGTGTGTGTGTGTGTCTGTGCTTTCCCCTTCCTTCTTCAAATATATATATTGACTTTTCCATTCCTTGTTTTCTTCTTTCCTCCATTCCAGTTTCTCTTTCCTTTTGAACAATTTCTTCCCATGTTACCATACCTATTGTACATTTTGGGTCTGGAAGTTTTAATCTGTTATTAAAAGTTAGCTTGCTTCCTTCAATACTGTTATGGTAGCTCTGTGCCGATTATGATTTTGCTCTCTTCATCCTTCATTTATGCCATTACCCTCTGATTCATAGAAAGGGTATAAGTGTAACATAGTGGGATTTCAGCTGTTTTTCTAGTTAAATCACTTAGTTCATTTTTTTTCCTGAGTTTTCTCACCTGTTAAATGACTGATATAATTCCTTTATTATTTCTGTAGAGAATACATAAAACATTATTAGAGAAAAAAGTATTAAAATATAAATAAATAAGTGTTGTTAAAAAGTCATGCTCAAAACAAATAGTCATATCCATGAAACATTTATTGCCTACTATGGGCTAGGTACTCCCTTATATACGTTAAATACATTTCATTGAACTTAGAATTCACAACCAACACATGACATATTTCATTTTGTCTATACTGGATCTGATGAAACTGAAGCTCTGTAGAGGTCGAATGATTTTGTCATAATGCCACTTCCATGCTCAAGTTTTGTTATTTTAATATCTTGGTTGTTTTTCCTTTTAGCTTTGAATCTGGAGTAAGACTAGCCAATCTATCTGACTTCTTCTGCTATAGCGAGTAACCATGAATTTGTATCAGATGCTCATAAAATGAAAACTAAGTCAGGATTTTTTCTAAGACCAATGATATTAAAATCAAATACTTTGGTTCTTCCACTGAAGGTCATTTTGCTCACAATATTTTTCTCATTCAATGACTGACAAGTGATATTGCTTTACATCCACTGCACTCATCCTTAACTTTAATTGTCATCCACCTGGGTCCGCCCCTTTGCAAAGTCAGCATTGAGACCCAAGAAGAGCTTGGCATACTCTGGGTCTGGTTGACTGGATGCTGAGACCCATAAAGACACAGAGGCTGAATTCCCCTTTCTGTGGAGTATTACCTTATCAGGTGGGCAGTGTGCACTGACATGGAAACCCACAGACACTTTCATCATGGCTAATGACAGTGTACCTAGCCAGTGGATCATTACAAGCCTTTGCCAGAGTGCATCACTTTTCACAAGACTAATGTTTATTCAGAACAATAAATATAAGTTTTATGACACCTTTAAAGTTATGCCTAAATGGGACTCTGTGACCACTGATGAATCACTAGAGGTCTTTCATGCCTGGCTAAACATATTTGGCATTTCACAAGCCATAGACTCTGAAATAAGAGGTGTTCACAGTAGGTTCTAGGAAGGTACACGTATAAATTGTTTAAAATCTAGTTAAAACTTGGCATCATCTCTTCAGGCAGTGACATTAACAGAGTTTTAAAATCTATTCATGAGTCTCATAAGTGCTGAGAGGCTGGAGGGGACAAGTGGTATTTTCTCTACGTGGATATCTGCAGTGTATCTCGTTTTTTTTTTTTTTTTCCAACAAGAGAGATAAAGAATGTGGCTCTCTGGCACTTTTTGAAATTCAGTGAGATAAAGTACTCCTAAAAATTTCTTCTTTGTCTGCACTAATCACAGTAGATTCTGTTATTTGTACCAAAGAACCTGATGACACAGCTATAACATGTGATTAAGAAGCTTAAAAAGAATGTAAGATTCATTTATAGATTGTCATTTATTAGTTTTTCATTTATTCACTCTCTCCATCTTTTTTCAGTACATAATCAACTCATTTTACATGTTTATTGCTCCCAAATTCTATGCATGCCCTTTTATTAGTCTGGGAGAGAGATCAAAGTAAATTAATTGGATAGGAACTCTACCCTCAAATAATTTGTTTCAAGTTGACTCCAACGTGTCAGAAACAGAAAATGGCCATTGCTGTAATGGAGGCACAGGGGTTTTCTACTGTGAAGGCTCAGAGACAGAAAGCAATTACTGCAGAAGAGCCATCCTTCAGAAAGTGATGACATAGGGGGTAGGGACTTAATACCAGAAAAGCCTTTGATGGTAACATAGAGAAATAAACACCTCATGGGTAGAGAATCCTGAAGGAGAGAAAATATGTGACATACGTAAGCAATAGACCTTAATTTTAGCAAAACTGAAAAACTGTAAAAGGCACAAAATATTAAGGACCAGATCATCAGAACCTTTAAATTTATGAGCAGGAATTTGACCTTAAGTTTTATACCAGCGATACAGCTTGAGGGATCTTAAGAAGGAAATGTTTCAGTAAGGTTTTTGAGAAAGGGCTATCCTAAATTTAATTCTAGCCTGGGCAGTTTAGTGAATACTAAAATCTTGCCTCAAGATAAAAGCAATTAAAAGAGTTGAGGCTGTAGCTCAGTTAAAAGGTCCTCAGTCACACAAAAAACGTCATTATTTTTAAATTTACTAACTTTATTGTAGTCACATATTTGACTGTTCGCCAAAATGTAAAATGCAATGGGGTTCTTTGAATCCATATTGTTTTATAATTTTTTAGACAATAGGCATTATACTTTTTAAAACTTTATATATCTTATTCTTTCTGGTGGTATTGTTAATGAAATTGTTTTATTTAGTTTATATGTAGGTTATTCATTATAAATATATAATAATTCCAGGAGTGTTTTGTGCAATGACATTGTTTAAAATTGTCAAACTTGTGTCTCAGTTAAGAGTTATTATTTACTTTAGTATTTTCTAGGCACAAGACCATGTCATCTGCAAATATTTCTGTAATAACATTTTTTTTAATTTTCTAAGAGGGCTATCTTCTGTTCCACTTTCCTCTGTAAGTGTCTTACCTTCTAGTCAAACTTAATAGAAGAAACAAGAGAAAACATTCTGGTTATATCTTTCACCATCAAGTCTCATGTTTACCGCTGGGTTTGTTTGAATATGCCACAGTCATGGTGGGAAAGTTCCTATCTATTCCTCTCAAGGTGAAGAAGTTGCGTGTGTTGCTGCTTGTTGAGTTTCTGTTATGAAAGAACATCAGAGAGGGGATTCTAACGCGCATATGAAAAGGATTAGAAATTTAGGAGATTGGAGATATAAAACGAAGATCAAGGGATAATATGTCAACCCTAATTAGAGCAAAACATAAAGGGTGGCTATCGGTGGGAGAGATACTAAACAGCTATAAATAATAGGAATTGACAGATGAACTGCATGGGTGAAGCTATAGAGAGAGGTGTGGAAGCGTGTGTGGGCACTTCAGCAGCGGAACACAAGCTGAAACGATGCCGTTTAGGAGTTAGGAGCTTGTGTTTAAAATCTATTTGACTTTGTATAGTTATGTACCCTGACCAAGCAACTCAAGGTCTATGTGGCACATTTCCTTAGCTATAAAACACAGACACTCGTAACAGTTTAACTATTCTGTGGACAATAAATGTATTATTACATAGAAGTCCATTAAACAATCCTGAGTCTGAGTTCTACTAGTAATTATTATTATTATTATTATTCTTGGAAAAGAATGTATTCTTTCTATAATTTAAAAACTCATACAAATATGTAGATCTTGATACAGTGTTTTACAAATGCGAACTGAACAGAGATATCTTTTTCAGGATATTTCCATAAGGAAAATATATTGATTTTGTTGGCACAAAATATTATTTATCATCAATGAGGTAGAGAACATCGTTTTTAATGTGTTCTGAAACACTTTGTGACCTTAATCTAAATCACAGTGAACATGTGCAGACAACATTAAAAAAGGAAACTTAGAAGTTTTAAAGAACAGGGACCCCTCATACTATAAAAATTGTCTTTATAGTATAAAATGCATGTTTAAACAATCTAATCAAACACAAGCAGAGTTAAGTTGTTTTACACTTGCCCAAGACATGCATACACCTGCTGAACAAAAGGAGTAAGACATTTTGCCTCTAGGAAACTACTGTAGTTAATCAACTTCAAAATATTTTATATTTGAACATGTCTTTTATCTAAAGCCAGAGCTGAATCTAATAACATCACATATGGTGAAATCATGGATTAGTCCCTTGAAATTTGCTTCATTTGGAACTTTGCTTAACCTATATGTTCACATAGGTGTTTAAAAATGTACTATCCTGCAATCATATTTATAAAATGAGCTAAAAAATCCTCTAATGGCCAGAAGATAAATTACGCTTTTAAAAAATAACACAAAGTTCAGATCAAGTATGTGTAGTTTTATTTCAAATTATGTGCCTGAATTTTCACAAATGACTGATGTCACAATTTATACTTCTCCTCTGTTCTGTGCATTAGTAAAAACATAAACTTGTTTTCATTTCAAACACTAGGGATCAAAATCTTAACCTTATTCCTTGAAGAGCTCAAACTTTTCCCACCCTCGTTTTAAATTCTTGAGATTTTTCTATTTTAACTCAGGTAAGAAATTTAAATAAAAACAGCAGGTTAGATGAATATTTCATACAATACTTTTTATCTAACAGTATTGCATCTTCTGTAATATTTGACACTTTATACTATGTGATGCTGTTCTGGGTTGCACTTTCCAATTATACTTGGAAAGTAGGGAGGGAGAGGGAGGGAAGGGGGAAGGACACTGGTTTATGAATAAGGCAGTAAATTGAGAACTGTTTCAAAATATTATTCCAGTTATACAGGTATTGATAATACATGCTAAAAGAGACCGCACTCTTCAGAGAACAAAATAAGTGGTCTGAGAATTGTGAAAGCTACTAACAGCTCTTGTCTCTAAGCTTTCACTCTGTTTAAATTATTTTTATTAATCTGTTTTCTGCAAAAATGTGTATCATCAAATTTGATCACATAACAGAACTCTTTTTTAGATCAATAATTTTTGGATGATTCTATTTACCATTCTATGGAAACTATCATAAATAGGTCTGATTTTTTTCTCTATATTTATACTAAATTCCATTGAGAAATTCATTTTCTAGGCATTAATATACTAATATGAAGCAACACTCATATCTTTGGCTTCTGTTTTTATCTCTATGCCTATGTTTCATCTCTCAGCTTCACATCTCTACATTTAATTTATCCTTTGCATCTTTACTTGGATATTTTAAATAATCTTAAATTCAGTTTTCTCAAAATTGAAATATCATTTTTTGTCCTTATTTAGAGTCTACCCCAATCTCTATCTATTAATGAATCACAGCACAACCATGTCCTCCATAACCTAGAAGCCTAGAAATTACATTTGACTTAGCTTTTTCCCCACATTCTTTATATCCAATTTTTCCTCCTAAGTATCTCAGTTTTGTCCACATCTTCATTTCCAGTGCTCTCACTGTAGTACTCAGAATTGTCCCCACCTTCTGCCTGGATTATTGCTGTAGTACCCTGGGTCTTCTTCCTGTGTGGTCTTTCCCCTGCCACCAATTGATCCTGTACCCAAAAGCTAGAGGACTCTTTAAAAAAATCCCCTGATCTGTGAGCCTGTACTTACACAACACCTATCTCCTTTCATATTATTTCTATCTAGTTCTCTGTGATGAGCCATATTAATTCTTCTACCACTTTGATCTCAAGGATTTAGGGAATAGGATAATCCCTTTCACTGTTCTTGAGTCACTCAAGAGCACCCTTCCACAGCACATGGCCTAGCTTGTAATTACACTTTTGTGATTTCTTGCTTTGATGCTTGCCTCCCACCTAACTACTGTAAAAAGACAGACTCCAGCTTTTGTTATTGTGATAACAGTACCTGTTATACTCCATGGAATGTGGTGGTATTAAATAATTATTCCTTAAATCAAGTGATAATGACATGATTTTACATTTGAATGAGTTTTTAAAGAATATGGAGGCCCTGAAGAATATTGCATGAGATAAAAGGTTTATATGAATGACGATTCTCTGTCAAATACTAAATTAAATATTTTCCCTCTCCTTAGTCACAAATATTGGAGAAAATGATGATTTTCTTAAAAGATTTGAATGTTGATATCCCCAAATTGTAATTCTCAGTGTTATATTGAGATTTACTGTGAACCTTAAAATATTGCAAACATTTAAATTATAAAGTAGTTTTATATGTATACATATGTAAATATATATGCATTTACATACATATACTGTATATGTATGTATAATGATAGTACATATATACTGTCATCATGGAGTCACCCATATTTACATATTTATTTGTACTTTAATTGCTTTGATATAAATATGTGCAAATCAACCCCCAATTCCATGAAATACTTCAACAACTGATCTAAAAATTTCTGTATATTCTGTTTTTATATTTGAGTAAATCTCATAAATAGATAAGGGAATTATTATACTCACTAAGTGGATTGATTTGTTACTGATAACTGGTTCAATGGTAATCTGAATGTATTTTCAATAAGTATTCAAGTTACTATATCAAATCTCAATGGAAATAAAATTTATACTTGATAAACCCTATGGGAATGTTTCCCACCAATTTTGTGAAATGTCATTTTCTACATTGTGAGACTGGGAAAACCTTAAGTATATATTTTTGTAAATCTTTACAATTTTATTACTGAATCACTCTCAGTTTCATAAAAATGTGTCTTAATTTTGTCTGAGGTTAATATGGACAATAAATATATACATAATATACAATACATAATTTTTAAATGTTCCCCCTACAAGTACCTGCAATCTAGTAATATTTTCATTTGTAAAGATATTAACATAGATCTATTAATTTAAACCAAACCGGGTAGCTTTTTTGATAAGAGTCAAGAAAGTGCCGGGTATGATGGCGCATGCCTGTAATCCCAGCAGTCGGGAGGCTGAGGCAGGAGGATCACTGCGAGTTCGAGAGCAGCCTGAGCTACAAAGTGAGCTTGAGGCCAGCCTGAACTGCACAGCGAGACCCTGTCTCAAAATGACCAAAAAAAGTCAAGAAAGCAAAGATCATATTAAGTAGCATAAATTTCAGTTTTATCACTAATGAAACATGATTTGTTACCTTGAAAATTAATGTCAAATTTTATATATGTCAGTCTGATTAACTTGGTAGAATTTTTGTTGCCTGATATGCCTGCATACCTACATATGCCAAAATTAAAAGATTTTATGATATTAAAATGGATCTGGAAACAAGGTAGTAGTTTCCAAATTAGATTCAACCAACTTTTTATTCCCAGAGGTACACCCATTTACATATTTTAAAGGGTTGTGCATAACTCTTACATAAGTAAGGATATGAAGTTTGCCTTCTTAGAAAGTGTTTTTCTCATTAAAAAACAAACCAAAAAACAGATGCACCATTGCCTGTCTCACAGTCAGAGCCAATCTGCGATGGCTGCTGCTGGCTCTCGGAAGTCATAAAGAGATCAAACGACTTCTGGGCCAATGGAAGACCCCACTGTCTAAATGCTTTTCAGGCCAATTTGAAGAAGTAATTAGACTTACTGGAAGCTTTTGTGAATAATGCTGCAAGCACAATTGGAAAATACCCAGAAATATTGCTTCCAATACAGAAGACCTCGTCAGCTGGTTCTGATGGGATGTATGTAAACTTCAGGATCATAACACTAAAGTGTGTGTACAATGACGGTGGCATCCGCCTCCATTAAACATGTAGCTCATTGCTGGAATTAACTTTCATTAGGTAAAAAGCCAGGTATGAAACCACAGACATGTAATGATGCTCTATCCA
The DNA here is from genome assembly GCA_004027595.1 of Dinomys branickii. Classification (NCBI taxonomy): domain Eukaryota; kingdom Metazoa; phylum Chordata; class Mammalia; order Rodentia; family Dinomyidae; genus Dinomys; species Dinomys branickii. The sequence goes on from PVLD010017702.1 coordinate 31,082, forward strand.
TCTCTAGCACTCAGCTTTTGTAGTTCTCTATGTTGACAAATGGACGTAAATCTATGAAGTTTACAGATAATAATTGAAAAGGCCTCTAAGAACAAAGAATCAGTAAGCACATGGCAAAGTCAGGCCATTGTAATGCAATTAGGGGATGTTGTGTGCATGCCTCTGAAGTGCTTATAAACGGATGTGTCTTCAGTACTGCTGCCAAATGAGTCCAATATCCCACAAATGAAATGAAAACAAAGTGCCTGGAATACTGTGCCTGCAGAGTCACTTTCAAGCGAGTGCTAAGCTGTATTACTGAAATTATTTGCTTTAAATGCTATGCATATATAGGCATCAAGACACTGCACCTAAGCTTCGTCGTATTTTTAGTTAATAAAACATGTTCGCCACTCATAAGAGTGTGTATGTCACCAGAGACTACATGGCACTATGGAAAAAGACTGAAAGAATGTTTTATCCAGAGTAGCATCAGAAGCTGATTCTGAAACTGTTAAAAATAGGTATTGCAAAGTTTTAATCATGATGAAAGCAAACAAAAAAATCTGGGATGCACTTTGTCTTCTGTTAATTATTTTGAAACAAAATAATATTTTGTTCCATATTCAGTGCTTGTATCTTTTCTGGAAATTTGTCTTTTCTAGTAGATACCCTGGAAATGTTAATGATGACCCAGTAATTCCAGTAAACATTTGCATTTTTCATTATTTTTTTGCAAACTTTACATGCACTCAGTATATGCTGGTTACTAATAGCTTTACAAATGATAGTTCATTTAATCTATATATCAGTGTTGTGATGTGAGGTCAAAGTCATTTGCTGTTAAGGGAACTAAGACACGGAGTAAGTTCATCATTACGTAATTAGGGAGGGAAAATAATCGAACCACTTTTGATACTGAGTGTGAATGTTGACCTCCGTGTGTGTGTGTGTGTGTGTGTGTGTGTGTGTGTGTGTAATAATTGATCACCACAGTGTTATGAAAGTCTGCTTGCTTATCCGTTTTCACTATTTGGATACCCAAGTTCTACCCTAGATTTTGGATTTTGTGAGTCTAGAATAAATCCCAGGGCATCAGCATTTTAAGAATATTTCATAGATGATTTTGACGCTGATCCTCTGAGAAAGTCTTGGAGAAAAATCGATTTAGACTTCCTAAATAGATTAATTCCAAAGATTATCCACGCAGCTCATGTTATCATTTGCAGTTACCCCTAAAGTCTGGTCCTTCATCAATAAAACTTTGAGGGATATTGTTTATTCATCTAAAGAAAGTTGTGAACCAAGTTCTATATAATTTTTAACGGAAAGAATGACGATCATCCTTGTTTCATGTAACTAAGATCAATACTTTCCTAAGTACTTATACTCTCAGATTAAAGGTCTTTTTAAAACAACTTCACCCCCTGGTTATCTAGACTGAAACTTTATTTTTGTTTTTTAAATCAGTTCTCCAGACTAGCGCTACAGTTGCTAATTGAGTATTCCCGTTTTATAAAATATCTGAGCGTAATGACTACAAGTACTTTGCTGAATATTCATTAACTGTCTTGTCCTCTCAGGGAATATAAATCCTCAAAAATGCAATACATATATACTTTAAATTTTGACATAAAGTACTCATATTTCTAGAATAAAGGAGTTTTTCTTCTTTAAGCACTCTCTCAAATCATATACAAACAGGAACATTGGCAACATGCCTGCTATGAGAAGGACAGAGAGAACATCAAGAAATCCAAATGAATTCAAACCCATTAAATGTAATGGTGTGGTAAATCTCAGTGTACCATCTGCTGTAGAACACTGATACACTATTGGAATTCCACATCTTATTTACATAACATATAAGAATGTGCTGGTAGATTTATATGGTGAATAAATACTGGGAGGCAAAACTAAGTTTTTCCTCTATCCACATCTGTGGACAGCCACATCTGTATAAGATTTCATCTATGTGTGGCTACCTGCTCTAAGATGAAAGTTGAAATGCCACCTTATCCAAATGTTAGGAGCAATATTACCAGTGACATCGATATAATCACTTAAGAAAACAAAAGATCACTATACCATTGTATAAAATGTGCAAAATGAGAAATATACTCAAAGAATTATCTTTTACATTTACTCATGCATTAAAGGAATATGACTGTAATACTATTTTAGATGTCCAATATATCTGTACTTACTTTTAACGGGTAACTTACTAGCAAATCTGTAGAATGAATGTTTAGTTCATACTTACTCAAAACATTTAACAAGCTACTGCAGTGATTGTAATTATTGAATGAATGAATTACATACACTTTGCAATCTATATTTAATGTCAACGTAAAAGTTAAACTTAAAAAATAAATGTTTTGAAAGCAGTGTAAAATCAAATTTTAATATGGAATAGATTTTGTCTAAAAATTTAATCTTCCTGTTCTTCTTTTGCTTATACTCAAAGATTTCCCTTAAATATATGTGAATTTTAAATCCTGCAGATGTTTTCCTGAAATGTCTTATGCATAAATATAAAGTGATATTATCTATTTATACATGTTGTTGCATTATATATCTTTTTATCAGCTTTTAATTATTTAGCACAGTATTTCACGAGACATTCATATTTCCACTGGCATTTCTTTACAGACACTTTTTAATTTAAAGAATGAAAGAGGAAAGGGATATTCTTTTCAAGACTGTATCTCAGAGATCAGGAGAACCAAATTTCTTCTGGAGTCTCTCACCAGCAATGTTGAATAATTAAGCACTTTTGCATTTACATTCAGCAACCAGGATTTAATTAAACACAGTTCTCGTCTCTTCAACTGCTCTTACCAAGCATCCAGAAGTTGAAGAGTGTTGCTGTTGACAATGGCAGTCCACCAAGTGGAAAATTATGCAAAGAAAATTGAGAACATAGGAAAAGTGCCAGACCGGGTGCCTTAGGGAGCATGAACTATATGAAAGTAAATACAGTACAGAGTGTCTCAGTTATTGTTGTCGGCACTCTTCGTGATTATGTAATTGACTTTGTAAATTGATATATTACATGTTTATTACTTATTATCAAATTGCAAGAATAGGAAACAATTTTGTTCTTGAAAGAATGATGGCCCATTACACAAGTCTCATCAAGAATATATTTGGCTATGTAATTGACCATGGGGGTAATTTGAACTAATGCCAATATAGGCTTATAAACAATATTTATCTGTGATTATCAATAGTTAGAACCAGTTTTTCCTATACAAATATTTCACATCATATGCAGGCTCATTTGTTTTTTGTATAATTAGAAGTTTGCTACCAGGGACAATTAAGAGTTGTTAAAGAGATTCTGGATTCACATTTAAAGGCTGTGAAATCCAAGATTTTACTGATACAACATTAATTTGTTTTAAAAAAAATCAGCCTAACATCATTATATGACAAATGTCTAGCAAAATTTTAAGTACTTGTCACAAATACATTTCTGACTTTTTAATAGTTAAGTATTCATTTAGTGCATTGATGTCACAAAATACACAGTGATGTTTATTATCTCCTTAGTGTGAGAACCTGAAAGAGTAAACTAAAGACCCAAAAGATACAACAGATATTCAGAATGGGAAAGAAACTGTTCAAAGGAAAGAACTGGGATGGGGAATAGAGAAAGGAAGGAAGGGGGGAAGATATGTATATATACACAAGGCAGCTAAGGCGACTGTACTGTAATTTCTATCAGTTCATTGAAAAGAACAGTTAGTGCTTATATTGTTTGATCAACTTTGCATACCTGGTCATCTGAGCAACTACTTTGAAGATAACAATATGCAATATAGCAACCATTGTTAATTCCCTCTCATCTTGTTTTGAAATTCTGTATCATTTTTATCTTGTTTTTTGTCTCCTTAAAATAGAAAGAAAACAAAATACACAGTGACAAAGAGGAAATATTAGTCTTTGTTCTCAACATAACTCCCAAACTAAAAGTGTCTCACTGATAAACATGTGCAGTCATTTGAAAGGTGACTCTGTCTCTTCGCCCACCACACAAGATAACTTGTATCCAAGCCTTCCAATCTATGAAGGTGACATAGTTCAGAGAAAGATTCTTCTTAAACTAAGGATTTTTCAAATGAAACCACCCTGGGTCAAAGCAGAGGGTGAGGGACAAAGCAAGCCAGCAGGCGGGAAAGCAGGCAGGCTCCCGAGGCAGAATTTTGTGCAAAGGAGCCAAATGAGCTGGGGGAGCTGATGGGAAAAATTCGGACCCAGGCTGGATGAGCGGCCCAGGGGCCAGCAGAGTTGATGCCAAGGCAATGGCCACAAAAGTAGGTCACAGAGCTGCCACATCCCTTAAGGGAGGAGCCTTGAGCCACAGAGGATTATGCTTATGCCTTAAAACCCAGTAGAATTTTCCCAGCTATATTGGATCTTTCTGGAACTGGTGACTCCTTCATCTTAACGCATTCATTTCCTTTTGCAATGGGATTATCTTTTCTATGTTTGTCCCATTGTGGCATTTTGGAGGTAGATAAATTGTTATTTAGTTACACAGATTAAAAATAAAATGGAGAATGAGTCTAGCCAAGAATGGATCATATCCAGAGTTTCACCCATACTTAATTTAGACGGCTTTACAATATGTGATGTAGAAAATGCAAATTAATAATTGGTATATTTCAATGATATTTTGGATTTACTGTTCATGCTCTGAGGGGTTAAGAAATCTGAGGAGGTTGGATGGGATGAAAGCATTCTGCACGTGAGATAGATGTGCATCTGGGGGGCCAGAGATCTACAGAGCGTTCAATCATGATATTCACGACACTCTTCCAAAATTCTGTTTTGGGTCATGAAAGAAGTATCATTCTAAATACAACAAACATTTTATTCTTCTCTAGCATTTTTAGGTTCTCAGGAGCAGTAGACTTATTACCCCCTGTATGTACTAAAAAGTTTTTATTTTATTTGTATAGTTTTTTTCTGGTGGAAGAATTTAAAACAATCATGTATCATGAATAAAGGTGGGGCTGGGGATATAGCTCAGTGGAATAAGCGCTTGCCTAGCAAGCGCAGGGTCCTGAGTTTGATCCCCAGTACCGCAACAAAAAAAAAAAAAAAAAAAGAAGAAGAATAAAGGTGAACCTATTCTTTTATTTGTAGTGCATGATTCCCATCAATCTGTGTAAAATCTCTTGTTTTATTTCAATTTATTTCCAGCCACATCTCTGAATTCTCTCTGTTCCTATTACCAAAATAATATCACTCTAATATATTGCTATATGCCCTGAGATTTATACATAATTTTGAAAAATATTAGAATTTTTTGAATATGCCCTTAAAATTATAAATAGTATTTTGCTATATATTTATTCTATCACATTCACTCTATTTATTTTTCTCAGCATTTGGTTTTAAAATCTCATTTCATATTCATATTGATGAGTATATTTCCAATTCACTTTTCCAAATGATGTTTTTTTCTAAAGAATTCACCTACTCATTTAATTTATTCATTTGCTTTCTAATGGGCATATGATTTACCGTGAATTCCTGACTACCACGAAAGTTACCGTTATAAATAGACCGTTTGCTATGATCTATACACAGAGGTTTCTGGAGTATATACTCAATAGCGGGATGACTTGGAATTTGTAGGTTATTTTTGTCATTTTTTCATCCCCAGGACAAAACATTCTTCACGCAGAATTTAAAGGAGGACGGGTTTATTTTGGCTCACAGTTCAAAAGGTTCCATCCATGTTCAATAGGTTTAAACAGAACCAGTGTGGCAGAAAGGCCTGGGAGGAGGAAAACTGCCCACATCGCCATGGCCAGGGGAGAGTAGGCAGGACCTGGAACAGAGATATCGCCTTGCAGGGGACACTCCCAGCGCCACGTCTCCAGTCAGGTCCTACCCGCCAATAGCCGGTCAGGTATCATGTTTCCATAATCCCCGCCCCCAGTGAGCACATGAGGCTTTGGAGACACTTCTAGAAACAAACCACACCATAGGATGAAGGAAGGGATGTTGATTTAGAGCGCATAGGTAAATTGAGAAGAAAGTCTTTAGAAGCATTATGTTCTCACCTATGAACTTGCTATCACTCTCCTACTCTCCTAGCATTTAAATCATCATTAAGTTATGTAAATAACGAGTCCTGGAATTTTTCGTAAAAAATCATATTATTATGTGGATATTGGAACCTTGTGCGATAATGTAAATGTTACTTTGAATATTTTTGCTTTTAATTTTTTGAAAAATACTGTAGGAAAATGCACCCAGAGGTAGGCTCTGCTCTTTCCACATTGCTGCAAACCTTGGGTACGGACTTGCTCTGCATACCCTGCTGTATCCACAAAACAGACAAGATGTGCTAAATAAAATTGTGCAGAGGGAGTGAAGATTTTTTTCAGCAGCGTTTATACATACATATTTGGAGAGCTTCCTTTAAGCGAAGAAATGTGTTAATGCTGCACCCTGAGTATGCCCAAGGAAAGAATTTTCAGTTCCCTTCATTTGGAACTTAATAACCCATTCAAAGTTACAATTGTTTTTAATGAGCATTTTTATATAATACAAGAAAATAGATATGCAAACGATATGGTTCTGGACAATAAAGTGAAGAAATTCCTGTGTAAATATTCAAATCCAGTATGCAGCTTTGTTGCTTAGGAGGACGTATCTGCCAACTGGCAAATGTCAGGTTAGATGGGATTGGAGGAGACGAGATGTAACACAGACTGAGAAAGAGGGATTATGTCTGTTTACATCCTCACGATTTGGAACCATCCAGGCACTGTTAACGAGAAACACCAGTGTGGGTTGTTTTTTTTCTGATACTCAAAGCAATGCCGCATCTACATTCTTTGGTCCTCCTCTGCAGGATAAAAGCCCAGTGTATTCTGGGGTTTCATTCTCATTGTTTGACAAAATGATAAATTATCATTACTTTTATTTCTACTATTCATGATTTCTGCATCAAATTAGAAAGTGATTGTACCTCACCATCCTCCTAGACACCATGGAGAATAGATAACTTTTGACGTTTCATTAGGTGAAATGTTTTTGTAATGAGAGATGTGTTACCTGTTTCTTATTAGTGTCATTTCCTCTGATTTAAAACTTTGGAGATTAATATCATTTATGGTTTTATATGCCTTATTTTCTCTGACACTGTAAAACATCCAAAATTTTATTCAATCAAGGTCCAGTTGAACCAATAAAACTGCTAGATATTAAACAAATATTTCTGAAATTAAGTACATTGTTTAAGATTTTCTAAGATTTAAATTAACATTAAATTGAAACAAGAAAAATTAAAACTCTAAATATAAGCTTAACATGAATACATGAAAAAAATTTGTAATTATCAATATTGCAGTCCAACAATAGTAAATGGGTTATTCTTATGACATTTAATAATGTTACAAAAGATTATTTCTAATTTTAAAAAACCTCCATTAAAAGGAAAGTTAGTGAAATCTTCCTCTAATGTTTAACATCTAATTTTGTCTTAATATCATATAAAAAGTCTTGAAACCAATTATTTTGTTTAGAAAATATCCAGGAAAAGAAAATGAACTTGCTGTTTGAAATAGTTCATAAACTTTTCAAATGTATGAAAATATCATGATACTCAGCCCTATACCACATTTTCATTATAAATCCAGTGGCATCTTTTTGACATATCATATTATTTTTATATATTTATGTCATATGCTAGTGAAGGTAAGGAACTAATTTTTACATAGTAAATCATTGCTATATTTTCTCCATCAAAAGTAACATTTACTTTCCTGTATCACTGCATATTAACACATACAGATTTGAAGACTATTTTTATGGCACTACACTGTGAAAATCCCATGAACGAATATTGACTTTAGTTATAAAACACCATCTTCTTTAAAGAATATGTTATTGACTTTATTGGCCAATGTATGTGAGAAACCCTGGGGAAAAGTTGTGGTCGATAAGACACAGAAGAAAACATAAGATCTCTGGGAAAACCACTAGACCAGGAAGTCCTGGAACCATCACTCTAGAGAATTCAGATGCGAGGTAGACTCAGACAACTTTTCTCTTATTCCTTGACCAAATGGACTTTGAGTATAAATTCTGATGAGTATTTTTGTTTATTAAAGAATCCATAGTATGTTTTCTTGTTTCTAAAACAAGTGACTTAAATAAATAAATAGTATTTAGAGCATTCTCCTTTTCTCCCATACATATAGACCTTAGGGATCTACACAAGAAGCTGAATGGAAGATAATGTTTTCCCAACCAGCCGTATATGTTCAGGGTCTCATGGAATGATGGCGAAATGTAAGAGTTAGGCAACCTCACTTTCAAAAAGAAACCTTACACTTCAGCCTCTTAAATTAATTTCCCCACCCATATTTCAAAATAATATCTCAATAATATACTTTTAGGAAATACAATTCAGTTAAAAATGGATATTACTATAAACTATGTATTTTATATTAACTGAATTTTCTATCCAATAAAATGGATTTGAAGATCAATCATTTAACTTTTCTCTGTGTTCAGATGTGGCAAAGTTCATGAGTACACCTCTTTGCATTTGAGAGTTGTATAAATATTTCCTCTCACATATTTTTGTTTGCAAACAAATACTTCAAATGCAAACAAAATCTGAATGCTGAATTTTGCACAAATCATGTTCATTTTAATAGTGACAGAATCAGCAATAGATAATACATTTCCGAGTTAGAAGTTTTGACAGAAGCAGTTAAAAAGAACTTGCATCTAGGAATTAGAATTTATACAAAATATTGGATCACAAGAAAAGGCCATAAGAAGAAAAAATAATGAAGGCTCCAGATCAAAAAGACGTCTTTGCATGGTGGCATCGCTTGAATTTTCTGTATGTTTTCCTTTGCATCTTAAGACAAGTCTCTGTTCTCTGACATAAAGCTATAGATGTATCTCTTTTACCTAAACAGTTTTTCAATCTTTCTTGAAAATCAGTTTAGTATTTTGTTAAATCTCACTATCTAAACTTTTTATGGTAATTAAGCATTTTGTAACTTGGAGATTTTCCTATAGATTCTTCGTATTTGCAGCTTATTTACTGAAAGAATGTGGAATTGATAAAAATTCCTACCTCTCTAAGTGTCTATGATATAATTACTCTACTTCCACTGTTACAGTAAGAACTTTAATGGGCATGAAAATGTAAGGGTTCTTCGGAAGTGAGACACACAGTGCTGTCCTATATGGCTATTTCACAGCACAAAAGTTACACATGAAACACAATTCATCTCTTCGAAAATATGCAGCATGGTTTCCTTGAACAAAAACATACCTAACCTGTAATCCTTGTGAATATATCCTCTTTGTATTATTCTAGTAAGAAATAGGAAATCTAACTCACATAGCAGCCTTTGCAAAATAAGCATAATGAAATGTAGTTCTATCTTACTCCAGCTAGTGCTTTGGTGTTCCTTTCATTTTGTTTGTTTTGTTTTGTTTTTGAGACAGAGTCTCTTTCTATGAAGTTTATGATGACCCTGACTGGACACTGTAGCCCAGGGTGGCCTGAAATTTACAGTGATCTTCCTGCCTCAGCCTACAGAATCTGGGGATTACAGGCATGTGCCACTACACCTAGGCACTGTCATTAAATCAGTTCTACTGTTACTTTCAAAAATTTATGCTGCTAACTGATACTCATTTCTTGGAACAACCTCTGGTAAAAAATGCATTTTTTTTTTCCTGTTTGGTTTGCTTTTGGTTCATTGCAGTCAAACAAGGATTTAGATGCCCGTGCTTGTGTTGTTTTTCATTTCAATAATTTTATTGAAAGTTGTATCTCAGATCCGGGGAAGATGGCGACCGGGTGAGCAGCAAGGGAGCGAACCTCCTTAATAAACACCACCAGCTCGAGACAGACTTGGTGAGCGTGAATGCCGGAACCTCGGCTGGGAAGTTTAAACTGGGCGTATTTCTCTGAGATGCCGGGGGAGATGTGGTAGGGCGGACCAGGCTGCCGGGGCGAGACGTGGGAAAG